>JAJIBD010014202.1:0-18648 GCA_021461705.1 Cryptotis parvus
TAGCAGGGCTCAGGGCACAATATGGGGTTCTGGGGCTCACACCTGGGTTGGCTACATGCAAGGCAAGCACCTGGTCGGCTGCCCATCACTCCAGCCCTGACGGGTCTTCCAGAACCAGCCTCCATCTGTGTCGCTCATTCCATGGATGCAGGTCTCAGGAGCTCATGAAGAGGAGGTGCTAGGAGATTCCCAGGATTTTATAGCCTCTATCCCAGAGCCCCAAACACATGATCACAGCATCACAGCACCAGCTCTTGACCATGCACTGCAGGGCTAATGCTTTTCCCTGAGACCTCATCAGAGCCAGGGACACCCACCTCACTTTCAAGTTTTTTCCCCACTCCCATACCTGGCAATGCTCAGGGGCTATTCCTGGCTCTGCACTAAGGGCTTACTCCTGGCGATGCTTGGGGACTATATGGGGGTTGAACTCAGGCTGGCCGCATGCAAGGCAAGTGCTTTATCCCCTGTACCATCGCTCCAGTCCCAGGCTTTTGAGCTGTGAGTTGATATGAGGGTTAACAATCTTGTTCTGACCTGTAGTCCCAGGGGGAGGCCTGAGATAGTTCGACTTTAAGCCACCCCCTGAAGCCAGACCAAATCCGACCCCCACATGCCTGGGGTAATAACTACAACAGTCATGATGCTGACAAATGTCCCTGTTTCTTCTGTCTCGGCAGAGCCACGTCTCTCTGGGACAGCCCAGGGCTTTAGAAAGCAAACCACGTAGGAGGTGTGAGTACAGACTGTGATTGCCGAGGGCTGCATTTATCATTAATCTGCATTTCCAACCCAAACCCAGCCCACACAGCTCTCGACTGGCCGTAGGAAGTGTGTTCCCAAACCTGCAAGCCAAAGTGAGATGGAGGATGAGGAATGACAAAGAGCAAACTCCTGGGCACGCAGCAGAAGCTCCGCTTCAGTTTCTGCTGCCAACCTGTCCCTCGGGGATGAGGGAAGAGCGTCACTGAACGTCCACCGACCGCCCGCGTCACACAGCGTTTAGGCATTCCAGAAACCATGGAGCCCGCACTGCTCTACAGAGTGCAGCGTCCTGTCCTACTACTCCAAAGACGTAGGCTTGAGGTTAAGAACTTGCTCAAACACTGAGTGCAGAAGAAGGAAAGCTATGGCTAAAATCCAATTCGATTCGAGGCCCGCTCCTTTGGTTTCTTTCTTTGGGTCTTTGGGCCCCGCCTGCTGTGCTCAGTTGGTGCAGGCAAGCCAAGCCCCTTCACCAGAACTCCCTCCCGGCCAAGGCCCACTCTTGCCTTACACAGGCTGCCCCCACTTGTTGACAGTAGCTTGGAAAATGTTGCTGTCACTTTTGTTTGCTTCATGCTTTATTAGGGTTATTTTTTCGGTACAAGTATGTAATTAGTGAACCAGTAATTTTGTACCTTTAGGGGGGAGCTTTTTCTGGGGGTGTCACACCTGGGGGTGCTCATGGGTCATGTCTGGATGATCACTTATACGGGATTTGCACCAATATTGGGGTTGATTCCATGTGCAAGCTAAGAATTTTTGCACTAGCTCTCTGGCCTATAATTTTATTATTATTATTATTATTATTATTTTGGTCCTTGGAGCCACACTCTTTGGTGCTTTGGGATTACTGCTGGCTCTGTACTCAGGGATCCCTTCCAGTGTTACTCAGGGGCTCACTCGCTGTGCTGGACTAAACCTGTGTGGACCACATGCGGCAAGTACCCGAGCCTCTGTACTATCTCACAGGCTCCACACCAGTAATTTAAAAATCCGAGGACAGTTGGGCGAAGCTAGCTGAAGAAAAGCTTCACTTACACTAAATCCTCTCAGGGGGCCATGGCTCGGATCACCTCTCTGAAAGCCTGGCGACCTTGCTTTGCAGAGAGTAACACCAGGCCTCTCGGTTCCAACACCACCGCTGACTACACCTCTGGTACAGAACAAATACACGATTAATGATAAAAGTCTCAATCACATAAAAGGCTGGTGGAGGGATTAGAAGAGCGGCGCTCTGGGCAGCCTGATTCACCTCTCAGCACCGGCCAGAGAGGATGGCTGGGTGGGGGCAGTTGGGCCTCATGCATGGGCTCTGGCTCAGCACACATGCTGGAGCCTGCACCTTTCCTGACGTTGGGCCTCCTGTACCAGGCACAAGCCTTCACCAGCACAGGAGACAGCGGGACAGAGACCAGCAGGGACACCACCTACTTCACTCACTGCAATATTCAAAGTACAGACTGCCCGGGGTCAGGAGAATAGTCTTCCCAGAAAATCTCCCTACACCAACATACGCATGGCAGAGCCTGGCAAGCTACCCATGTCATATTTGATATGCCAAAACCAGTAACAATTATAGACCCAATAACAATTATTCCCATGACCTGAAGGAATGGTTTGAGGCCTCTTCGTTTTCCTGGAGTGAGCAGATGCCCTTGGGCTACACTAGCATGAGCGAGTATGGCATGTTACTGGTGCCCTCCGCAAATCGATGAAGACGGGAAGACAAGTGATACAAGTGAAGTGATACACCAAAATACATCAACAGGACAGTAGAAACAAGGGCCAGGAGGAACAGGTCCATGGTTGGAAGCTTGCCACAAGTGGTGGTGAGGAGGGAGGGCAGTTAGTCAGAGAATGGGACACTGTGACAATCCGAGTTGGAAATGGTCAATCTGTCAAGAACCGAGCGCTGAAAGGAGGTGAAGGGGCAAACGTGATGAGCTTTCAGTACCTATATTGCAAACCATAATGCCGGAGAGAGTTGGAACATTGTATGACTAAACCAACAACTTTGTAACTGTATCTCCCAGCGACTCTATCAAAATTTAAAAAATAAAAAAAAGCATCGAGGCCCAGCAGCAAAACACCAAGCATTTCCCAGCATTCCCAGGCGTCCCCAGGAAGGGGGTTATTCAACGCTAGGACGACACAAGGGAAACTCAGCCAGGGAAGATAAGTGCAGAAAGACCACGGAAACTATGCGCGGGTCTTTCACCAGAACTGGGCAGAGCCGGCGCAGGGGTGCGTGAGGTTCATGCGCCGCTGGAGAGAGGAAGAGAGTCCTCCACGGAGCGTTCCTGGAGAGGGCAGGTGACCAGCGTCCTCGTTGCCCCGAGTCTGGCTGCCTCGCGGCCGAAAAGGACAGGGTCGATGTTCTGGCGCGGTGGCCCACGTGGCTGCCCAGGCCTCACTCGCCACCGTCTGCAGACCCGAGCCCTGTGCAGAACTTCGGGGCTCCTACCCAACGTGCCCGGGCCCTCACCACACCGCGCTGCCTGTTGGTAGCAGGGCCTGTGGCCACCCAGTGGGCTTCTGCAGCTCTGGTTGGGGTGCACCTCCTCTACAGGGTCTCTACACGGGAGAAGTTGGGGTGAGACCCTGGCCTGCCATGCAGGTGGCGCGGTGCAAAGCTGTGCTCAATGGAGGCTCACGCGCAGCGAAACACGCCCAGCAAAGGGCTTGGACAGATGCCAGGTGGCGTAACGCGGACTTACACTCTGCAGGCTGGGCGGCGTCAGGAAGGGAAGGCTGGCGACGAGGACATGTGACACTGTCCACTGGATGGGCATCACTGCTCTTCCCCAGTGTCTAAAAGGGCCGCAGGAGGCGCTGGAAAGTTGGGTTTAGTGGGTCTGGCTCAGGTGGGAGCGCGGTGACAGTGGCCAGGAGGGAGTCCGCCCCTGGCCACGCGGCGGCTGGAGTCTGAATTTGGCGGGGAACACACCTGGGAGATGCTCGGGCCTCTGGGAGCGCCAGTTGCCTCCTCTGTGAAAGGGGGCATAATTCAGCGCCCTCTGTGGATGGCAGCAAGAGGCAGCTTTAATGGTAAGGGGCAGAGTCCGCCAAGGGTGCAGGATGGCAGCAGGAGGCCCACGAAACTGGAACTGTCGGAGTCCGCCAAGGGCTAGGAGCCTCGCTGCAGGCTGACGCCCTGCCCGGTGCAGGAACTTCCTCAGGGAGCCTGCGGGGCGGGCTTATTAAAAGCTCACTCTTCCATGATTGGCTGAAGGAACCTACAGCCTTTCTCTGATTGGCCCTGAATTGGCAGCAGAAGCCAATAGTCAGGAAGCCGGCCATGAGCTTGAGCTCTGCTAGCTCCGGCACCACGGAGGTCTGGGTCCGAGGGCTGCTGGCGCCACTGTCCTTCCTTCAATATATCCAGCCTCCTATGAGGCGTCACGTGTCACGTGTGTGGACACATGCTGTGCAGACATTCTTGACAAAGGTGCGGACGTGGCCCCTAGTCAGTAGCGGCACTTACCGGCAAAACACCGTTTCAGGGGCTATTGAGGTCGCAGGGGTACTCGGTGGGGCGGGGGGCAGAGGGAAACCAGGCTGGGACAGTGTCCAGTTCCGAGTGCCCAGGCAGCACAGGCTGGGCTCTATTCCCTCAGCTCCTGAAACCAGGGCCCAGAAACCACCCCCCCCCCCAGCACCTGCGCGTTGGGGGTATTGGGAATTACGGGCGGTGGGTCCGAGTGGCCGAAGCATCTCCCGCAACACCTGTTCTGGACGGTGATGATAAGGGTCGGGAGCAGCTGGGAGGTTTGGGGCCAAGTAGGGGGCCTTAGAGCACCGGGTAGTTGTCGGAACCGGGTACTGGAGTGTAAGAATTCGGAGATTCCCAGTTTTGTTAACGCCAGCGAGAGGGAGGTGCCATTGGGAAGACGATTTTGTCCGCAGCTGAATCCCAGTCGCCACTTCCGTGGTGCTGGTGCTCTGTCACAGGTCCAGAATCTTCCTGTGGCTTTGGACAGAGAGACCCGGAGAAAGGGGGGAGAGGCGCCGAGACAGGCTGGTTTCTGGCAAGGATTTTAGGAATTTTTGCTGCAACAGTCATTATTTACAGTGTCCTGTTTGTATATTTCTCTTTGAAAGTGTTTGATTAGGCCGATTTTAGAAAGACTTCAAGTGATGTCACTCCTGGTAGGAGTATAGGCTAGTATGTGGTGGAGCGCTAAGGTGCTATGTGGCAAATCTTTCTCTGGGACTTCTCTGGAGTCACACATACGCACACGCCCACACATACATACACATCCACACACATGTGCACTCACACACATGCAGCATATGCTTCCACACACATGCACAGGTGCTCACACACAGACACACACATGTATATTTTTGGGCCAAGTGGTGCTCAGGGCTTGCTCCTGGCTCTGTGCTCAGGGATCACCCCTAGCAGGCTCACAGTATGTATGAGGTCCCAGGGATTGAATCTGGGTTGGCTGTGTGCAAGGTAAGTGCCCTGCCCACTGCATTGTTTCTCTGGCCCAGGAAGCACATGTATATATTTTGGCTGTTATTGGTTTGTTTTTTGGTCACACTTGGTGATGCTCAGGCTCTTCTGGCTCTGTGCTTGCTGATCACTCCTGGTGTGGGGGGGAGGGACTATATGGGGTGCCAGGGATGGAAGCTTGGTCTGCCGTATGCAGAGCAAACATTCTGCTCACTGTTCTATCCGTCTAACCCCAGAAGTACGTATACTTTTAACATAAAAGATAAAAAGAAAGTTTATTAGAGCTTTGTCTGTGATAGCTGAGAAGAGTGGAAACCTGAAATGCTCCCGGAAAGGAATGGCTTGGTAAGTGATGCCATGATGATTCAATGAAATATTATGAGCTTATTAAAATGCAAATTGCAATTATATTGATGGGGGGAAACATGGAAACATGTTTGCTATGATAAGTGGGAGTGGAGAGAGCCGGCGTACAAAGCATCTTGTGTGCGTGAAAGGAGCTGTAAGTGTGGGGATGCAGCTGTGAGCTAATGGCCGCACAGGCGCTGGAGAGCCGCGAGGGAAGAATCCCAGTGATGTGGGGCTTGGGTCCGAGGGGCTGGGATCAGAGGCTGTTTGTGGTCTTGGGTCACTTTTCATGTCTTAGCTTTAAGATGGGGTAGTATGTGGCTTAAAAGATTGTTGTATTCCTAACACCATGAGATACACAGTTACAAAGCTGTTCATGATTGGGTTTCAGTCACACGGTGTTCCGGCACCCATCCTTCCCCCAGTGCACCCTTCCAACACCAGTGTCCCCAGATCCGTCCCCCTCCCCGTAATATTTGCCTTTAATAAAAACACCTCCCCAGGGAATGGATGGCGACTGGATAAGCTGATACATGGTAAGCTCTTGACCCTTGAAAATAAATGATGCCTATTACTACAGTGATATCTTCTTTAACGTTACTGTGGGGCGGAGAGATAGGATGGGTTACGGCACATGCCTTGCATGTGGTTGACCCTGGTTTGATCCCCAGCACCACATATGGTCCCTTGAGCACTGCATCAGGAGTTGCTCCTGAGCACAGCATTAGGAGTCACCTCTGAGCACTGCATCAGGAGTCACCCCTGAGCACAGCATTGGGGTCACCTCTGAGCACTGCATCAGGAGTCACCCCTGAGCACAGCATTAGGAGTCACCTCTGAGCACTGCATCAGGAGTCACCCCTCAGCACTGCATCAGGAGTCGCCTCTGAGCACTGCATCAGGAGTCACCCCTCAGCACTGCATCAGGAGTCGCCTCTGAGCACTGCATCAGGAGTCACCCCTCAGCACTGCATCAGGAGTCTCCCTGAGCACTGCATCAGGAGTTGCCCCTGAGCACTGCGTCAGGGAGTTGCCCCTGAGCACTGCCTGCTGTGTCCTCAGCCTGCCTCCCTCCTGCCCAAATTAAAAAAAAATGCTTACAGCTAGATTAGCTCTCAGTGATTTTAAAAACTGCCCAAGTGACATATTATCACATTATGACTCTCTGTAATGGGGCTTAGAACATCCAAGTGAGATCAATGAAACATGGAATAGAAAATTCGCTGTTAGATTTTGTCTTTGTGTTTTATTTCTATATTGCCCTTGCATCTGAGCCCACATGACTAGTGACTCGGGGGTGGGAAAAAATCTGATGGCAAGAAAAGCAATTCTTATTCACTGTTTGCTGGAGATCTTAGCGCCTTTCCTCCACAGCTGTTTGAAGCGTGGATTTAACCATTTAGCTTCATTTCCTTTCCTTCCTAAACGTAGAACCATGAGGAAGCTGGCAGCTGCCAGATGGACTGGGGTTGGGGGTGGCGTAGAGTAGCCAACGCCTGCGTTGCTGCTAGGGCAGATTTGGGTGACTGGACAAGGAAGGCCAGAGCGACCGTCACTGTCAGATGGGCCCACTGGGGTTGTCACCTACTTGAGTGGTGACTTCAGGATGGTGAAGCTGGGACCGCTCCTCTTCCCGTCTATTTATTGGGTGTGTAGTGAGTGCGAACAGGCGTGCACACGAAGACAGCCAGAGCTGGGACTGAGCCATGGAACAGCGGGGAGGGTGTCTGCCTTGCAAGTGGTCCACCTAGCTCGGATCCGGCATCCCATAGGGTCCCCGAGCCTGCCAGGTGTAATTCCTGAGTGCAGAGCCGGGAGTAGCCCCTGAGCATCGCCGGCTGTGACCCAAAACAAACAAAAAAGACAGCGATAGCAGCCGGTTGAATGGTGACCGTCTTACTCGTACAGGCCAACTCAGGCAGGTGCTCTTGTATGCTGCCGCTTCTCTCACTGTCATGGCCTGTTTGGCGCTTCTGCAGGGGAGACCCTGCCCCATCAACAGCTGGATCCCACTGGCTGCTTGGAGCAGCTGGAGACGAATAGTCTGCTGTTAGCAAGACCTCAGGCTCCATCTGCAGCATGGGGAGCGGCTGCTGTTTTCCTGTCTCAGGCTTGTGTAAGAACAGACCTGAACCATCCCCAGACACCACAGCTATGGGGACAGAATCTGCCCACACAGGTGCCTGCTGTTCCTGCAGGCTTCCAAAATCAGCGCACCCTAAAAATGCCCATCCAGCTGTTCCACAATGAGCTGTTATTCAGAAATATCCACCGCAGTCAGGGAAATGCTCGCTGGAGCCTTCCTTTAACAATCAAGGGTAGGAAAGAATCTTCCCTTGATTGAGATGAATGGACCTAAATGGAGACCTGATTAAGTGAGTTATTATACCACAAGGATAGGAAGAAGCAAAGCGTTTTTCCAACACAGATGTGGAAGGATACTCCAACTACTTGGTTACTTAAGAGATAATAAGTCGAAAGAGTTCTGGTAAACTCAGATTGAAAGCCCGAGCTGGCAGCATTCTGTCCTTAACTGAAGGACAAGGAGAGTCCAGTCAGGCCCAGAACAGCGCAGGGCAGAGAGTGGGAAAGGCTGGGTTAGACTGGGAGCTTGGAAACTGGAGTTGGCAGGACGGTTACATACAGTGGGGAGACTCAGTCTCATCCAGGCAAAGCCAAGTATTTTCTCTGCAGTGGGAAGGCCCACCTGAATTAGTTCATGCTGTGGAGCACTAGAATGGTTCAAGAATGGGGGGGGGCACAATAAAGGGGACACACCCTGGGGCGTCTGTCCAGGGTCTTTGATAAATGGGAGCATTTATCGGAGCATTTATCCAGAGTCTCTTTAAGAAGCAGGGAGTTTTAATCTGCGATTACCATTTCCCACATTTAGTAAAGCACTGGTATCTATTTATATCCTATTAATGAATGCAGTCATTCTACTTTTATTTTTTTTTTTTTGCTTTTTGGGTCACACCGGCGATGCTCAGGGGTTACTCCTGGCTCTGCACTCAGGAATTACTCCTGGCGGTGCTCGGGGACCATATGGGATGCGGGATTCGAACCCGGGCCGGCAGCCGGCTACGTGCAAGGCAACGCCCTACCCGCTGGGCTATCGCTCCGGCCCCGAATGCAGTCTTCTATATCTGTCCTTTTCCTTCTGACTAATTTCACTCAGCATGATAGTCTCCATGTCCATCCATTTGCAGGAAATTTCATAATTTTCTTTTCTGACAGCTGCATAGTATTCCATAGTGTAAAATAAAGGGAGAGAGATGCAGAGAGAGAGAGAGAGAGAGAGAGAGAGAGAGAGAGAGAGAGAGAGAGAGAAAAAGCGGGGTACCTGCTATTGAGGCAGCCTGGGAGTGGGGGAGGGGTGGGGTACATTGGTGGTGGAAATGGGGCACTGGCGGAGGGGATGGGTGCTGGAATACTGTATTACCAAGAACCAAGTATGAACACCTTTGTAATTGTATGTCTCACGGTGGTATAATTAAAAATTAAAAAAAAAAAACAGGGAGACCCCAGGAGGTTGCGGCAGCTCCCCTGCTGGAGAATTCCTTTCCAGCAACGCAGGAAGCCTCCAGATTTTCTGGAGGGCAGCAATGGCGCCCTGCAGTCAGCGGATTGGGCAGGGCCCTTGCAGGTGAGATTACCTCCCTCCTCCCCCACTGGCTTCCCCAGGTGGCCCAAAGCCAGTGCTTGACCTTTCCTGTGGGATGGCGGGAAGATTATTCTCTTAGAAGCTGAGCTGCTTGAGAGACAAGTTGCTTAACCGTATGTACGTTAGAAGCCCTACAAGCCTTAACCTGTCATCTATCTGATCGGGTAATGATGAGGGTGGGAGATAATTCGAATTTGCTTGAGGAAAAGTCAGGATGAATATGTCTCCATGCCACGAAGAGTCAGCAACTCTGGAATTAACCTGCGGGGGTCACTTCGGACACCCCGATTCCAGTTCCCAGGGATGACCCTAAGCTGCCGGCCACATTCCTCCGAATATTTCCACTCCAATAACAAATCTACTCTTATGTCCCTTGCCAGCTCTGCCTGGTTTTCAAATTGCAAATATTTGACTAAACGCATGGGATGTCTTTTCACTTAATTTTTTTACCTTCTTTTTTTGGCTTTGGTTAGAAAGAAAAGGCCAGAGGCAAATTCTCAGATTCAAAGCACAAGAAAAAAAATTGGAAAGGGAAGATATTCCTTATCCAACTGCCCTCCCCAACTTCTCTTCCTCCTCCCCTTGCTATTTTTTAAATGGGGGGAGGGTGGGAGACAATCCGATTGGCCTTGGCAAGTGGTCATTGGTAAGGGGTCTGTGGAAGGGCCACCTGCCCACCCTCGCGCTGCCCACCCCTCACGTCATTGGTGGCTTGTAGGGTGGGGGTGGGAGAAGAAGCCAGTTAAGTGTGAGTTGCAACCTCCTGAGCCCATTAGGTAGCTCTTGCTCTATCTCCACAATGACCTTGCCTGGGACTTGGTGGGATCTGAGCATCCCCCGTAGGGAGGACGTTCTTGTACTGTCTCATCACTCCCTATCTGGTGGTGGATGTGGGCGGAAGAAGCTGCGACAGAAGTAACTGAGGTTCTTTTCTTTCTTTCTTTCTTTCTTTCTTTCTTTCTTTCTTTCTTTCTTTCTTTTTCTTTCTTTCTTTCTTTCTTTCTTTCTTTCTTTCTTTCTTTCTTTCTTTCTTTCTTTCTTTCTTTCTTTCTTTCTTTCTTTCTTTCTTTCTCTTTCTTTCTTTCTTTCTTTCTTTCTTTCTTCCTTCCTTCCTTCCTTCCTTTCTTTCTTCCTTTCTTTCTTTCTTTCTTCCTTTCTCCCTTCCTTTCTTCCTTCCTCCCTTCCTCCCTTCCTTCCTTCCTTCCTTCCTTCCTTCCTTCCTTCCTTCCTTCCTTCCTTCCTTCCTTCCTTCCTTCCTTCCTTCCTTCTTTCCTTCCTTCCTTCCTTCCTCCTTCCCTCCCTCCCTCCCTCCCTCCCTCCCTCCCTCCCTCCCTCCCTCCCTTCCTTCTTTCTTTCTTTTTTGCATGCCTGGAGGTTCTCAGGGGTTACTCCTGGCTCTGCACTCAGGAATTGCTCCTGGTGGTGCTCGGGGACCATATGAGATGTCGGGGATAGAACTCAGGTCAGCCACGTGCAAGACTATATGGGCCGCCATGTACTCACCCTGGTCAGCCTGCCTCTGACTCACCCAGATGGTCTCTGGGAATCATCCTTGTCTCTATGCCCACCGAGAGTTCTCTTCCAGTGTCTCAGGAAACTTTTGACTAGTTGGTGGATTTTGTAAATGGATTTTATGGGTAGGAATCACACATTATAGTGAGTGTATGCCACTGTGCAGTCTCTGCAGGTTCTGTGGATGGTGGAAAGAATGGATACATCATCGATTATAATGGCAACTGCTTTGATCCTTAGGAGGGGGCTCAGAGGTTCTGTCTGGCTGATTCAGTTTGAGGGTCCACAATCACCCTGTGGCTCAGATATTGGTGCTGAGGACCTCCAAGGCGGTCAGGCCTGGGGGGCTTCTAGGGCGGATCCAGCAGTACTGGGGACCATGTGGTGCTGGGGGGTTGAGTTCAGCCCTGCTGACCTGACGCCACCTGCCCCGCCTTGACTGCGGTTGTAACAGGATAGAAATGGTCCTTATTGTTGTTGTTGTTTTTTAGTATAAAAGAAGCGGAAAGCTTGAAGTTAATATCAATGAAACTTTTTTTTTTTTTTTTTTTTTTTTTTGGGTCACACCCAGCAATGCTCAGGGGTTTCTCCTGGCTCTGCACTCAGGAATTACTCCTGGCGGTGCTCGGGGGACCATATGGGATGCCAGGGGATCAAACCCGGGCCGGCACTGGCCCGGCTCGCCCAAGGCAAACGCCCTACCCGCTGGGCTATCGCTCTGGACCCTCAATGAAACTTTTTAAATTGAATTTTCCAAGAGGTGCTCAGGAGTCTGGGTCATTCCTGGTGGTGTTTGGCCAGCCAGGCTGGCAGTGTGAGCTGGGAGGGCTCTTGGTTGCAGTCTGGCAGTCAGCTGCGAGGGTCCATGAGTCTGCACCCAGTGGTGCTCAGGGGGACCACGTGGTACCCCAGACTGAACTAGGCCTGCTGCGTGCCTTAACCCTGTCTGTCTCTCTGGACCCCAATAAGACTTTTCTTTTCTTTTCTTTTTTTTTTTTTTTTTTGCTTTTTTGGGTCACACCCTGCAGTGCTCAGGGGGTTACTCCTGGCTCTGCACTCAGGAATGACTCCTGGCAGTGCTCGGGGGAACCATATGGGATGCCGGGGGATCGAACCGGGCCAGCACAGGCTGGCGCGTGCAAAGAAACACCCTACCCGCTGGGCTATCGCTCCGGGCCCTCCCAATAAGACTTTTCAATGAATCCCTCTCCCAAATGTTAATCGATTTGAGAATTTTATACTCGAAAATTATCATTGTGGGGCCGGAGCAATAGGACAGCGGGTAGGGCATTTGCCTTTGCACGTGGCTGACCCTGGGTTCAATCCCGGCATTCCATATGTTCCCCCAAGCACCACCAGGATTAATTCCTGAGAGCAGAGCCAGGAGTAACCCCTGAGCATTGCCTTGTGTAATAAAAAAAATCAAGAATAAACAAACAAACAAACAAACAAATGAAATAAGATGATCATTGCAGTGTTTTTGTTTGTCTTCAGTTTATCAGGGGACAGTTTCATTGAACATAACTCTAGGTGATGTTCTTTTAAATTTTTAATCTCATTTTAAAAGGCTTTTTAAAAGGCTTTTCATTTTAAGTAAATGAAATTTTAATTTAATTTAAAATTTAATTTTAATTTTTTAAATCTAATTTTAAAAGGTTTTTAAAAAGCTTTTCACTGGTATTTTTGTGGGTGGCCACACCTGACTCTATGTTCAGGGATCACTCCTGGTGGGGCTCGGGAATCACTTGCAAGCCCGGATCAAACCCTGCATAAAGCAAGCGCCTAAGCGTCTGGACTGTCACGCACCCTGAGTCTCCCATCTTCGTGCCGTGGCCCGTGAGTAT
Organism: Cryptotis parvus; assembly: GCA_021461705.1. Taxonomy (NCBI): domain Eukaryota; kingdom Metazoa; phylum Chordata; class Mammalia; order Eulipotyphla; family Soricidae; genus Cryptotis; species Cryptotis parvus. The sequence goes on from JAJIBD010014202.1 coordinate 12,596, forward strand.
CCCAACTTTGTACTGTAGCAGGATCATCAACATGGCCCACAACCAGCTTGTCTGTTCGGCTCACTCAGTCCCTGCGGCCAGAATCTCTCTTCCCTCTTCCCCATTCATCCATCATCAAACCTTTCAGTGTTAAGGGTCTCTGCAGCTCCGAGGAGGTGTTTCCAGCCACCACCCCCAGTGGCTCCTGAGATGCTTCCGATCCAATTGCCTTTACTTTTGTTCGTGTTTGTGGTCAAACAAGAAAATGCATTTCTCAATGCAGAAAAGATGTTTATTAGAGACAGGTACTGTCATCTCCAAGGACTCTCTCTGATTAATGCTATTTTGTTAATAAAAGTCGGTTTAAGGACCTTTATTTTATTTTTATTTTATTTGCTTTTTGGGTCACTCCTGGCATTGCTCAGGGGTTACTCCTGGCTCTGCACTCAGGCATTACTCCTGGCAGTGCTTAGGGGACCATATAGGATGCCGGGGATTGAACCTGGGTCCGGCCGCATGCAAGGCAAACGCCCTACCCACTGGACTATTGCTCTGGCCTCAGGTTTATGGACCTTTAGGGCTTGTTTGTTTTTAAGCTCAGGGCTTATCCCTGGCTCTGCACTCAGGAGTCAGTCCCGGTGGCGCTTGGGGGATCATGTGATATTGGGGATCTAACTCGGGTGGGCCACATGCAAGGCAAACATCCTCCCTCACTATGCTAGCACTCCTGCCCCAGTGGGATACATCTTGTTTCTGGCTAGATTTTTGATGATAGTAAGGATTTGTTCTTTATGATTTGCATCATGCTGTTCCTTCTGTTCTTATATATGTTCAATTTATTTATTTTAATTAATGAAAAGAAAAACATGGGTGGGAATGACCGTTACCCTTGAAAGATGACTTTCAAAGTTATGGGGGTGCAGCTCCACCGCAGTGTGTGATCTCCCGAGACCCCTCAGTGTCACCAGGAGTGATCCCTAAACAGGAAAGGAGGAGGAGTTAGACCTGGTGGATTCAAATAGCCAAGTCCGCCTTGGAGGTCAGGACATCGGTGCTGTCTGTTTACTCAAAACTTCACGTTTCCCGAAGACTTACGGGCCATCGGCCTCGGTGTCTAACCGTTCCTCTCACAGACTGTGAATCAGGCTGGGCGCGGGAGTCCATGGTGACTGAGGGGACACGGGTTTGAGAGATAGGAAGCGGTCAGCAGGGGGTCAGAACCCATACAGCCTTGCAGGCCAGAGGCTCCCGCTGAGGCAGAGCTGAAAATAGCGTTGCTTACATTGGGTGGCACCAAATTAGGAAAAAGTTTGAAAGGCTGAGAGAAAAGTTTAGACTAGCGCCAAGGACATGGGCCATCCACACTCTCAGCCCTCCGCCTTGCCCCCTCTCCTCCCACAGAGAGAAATGATGTGGTTTGTTCCTAGGCCAGGGACTATGCTCTGGCAGACTGATAAGGTAGAACTTGAAATACAACTTGTTATGCCCACCTGAGTGCATGCCTTGCTTTCTTTCCAAGGATGGGGAAACAGTGGAGAGAAAACTTGCTTGATAGAATTCTGCTCCCGGACAGGGGGTGACCTGGTTTTGCCTCTTCATGTGCTTCTGAGCCCAGAAGAGGTGTCAAAAAATGCTCTTGGGGGAAACCAAGAACAGACTCATCAAGTGATAGGGAGAGATTCTGCTGTCAGTGCCGGTGTTGAAACAGCTCTAGGCCTGGAGCGATAGTCCAGTTGGGAGGGCGTTTGCCTTGGACACAGACAACCCTTGTTCGATCCCTGAATCCCATGGGGTCCCCCAAGTACTACTAGGAGTAATTCCTTAGTGCAGAGTCAGGAGTAACCCCTGAGCATTGCTGAGTTTGGCCTCCAAACAAAAAAAAACAAACCAAAGAAACAGCTTTAGACTCTAAATGTATTGATCTACAGACCAGAGCTCGTGCCTCTAAGCTCATGAGAGACAGTCCGAGGCTGGTGGTTCAAGTGCTCTCTCTCTGTGCGTGCTTCAGCCCAGCTCCTGCTCCCAAGGGAGTAGAAGGGGAAGGATGGAGAGGAACACAAAGAGGTTGCTAAGAAGAATTTGGGTTCAATCCCCATATTGTCCCCTGAGCACCGCCAGGAGTAATTCCTGAGTGCAGAGCCAGGAGTAATCCCTGAGCATCGATGGATATGACCCCAAAAGCCATCAGATTGCATCCGACCAATGAGACTGCAGATGTGTCTTTATGCAAATGACCAGATGTGGGAAACCAATCGGACTGGGTATGCAAATAAGGGGTTATAAGGGACCATTCAGAGGGCCGGGAGTGATAATAGAGCAGGTTCTATCCCGCCAGGAGTAATTCCTGAGGGCAGAGCCAGGAGCAATCCCTGAGCATCTTTTGGCCTGTCCCACCCCCCAGAGTACTCTGAGAGTATGTGGGGTGTCTGTGACCCATCAGCACCCAGCGCTCACAGCTCATCGAAGAGGCCATTGCTAACTCAGCGCTCGCTGTGCTAATTCAGTACCAGGAGGAAACGGCCCATGAGCTGAACTCCAAGCTGAGTGCTTAAGCAGTGCAGGCAGAGAAAGGGAGGAAAAGAACCCTGAACACCAGGACTGAGCTCCCTGCTGGCGAAAGGACCTTGGGAGAGAGTTTTGACTGCAGTCCTGGTTTATAAAATGCTTCTTCTCTGTGTAGCAGAGATACTGGCCATGCAGCACCCGCAGTGTGTGGGCGGGAGTCGTGGATATGGAGAGGGCTCATTAACTGTCGACTTGATGCTGCAATGGGGTGGGCTGGATCCCACGCTTCAGGATCACTGAGGGGCTTGTTAAGACACTGGCGTCTTAAAGCCCACTCAGCTCTTTGAGTCCGTGAGTCTGGGGTAGAGGCGGAGAAGTCGCATCGCTAATCCAGGGGATGTTACCTGCGAGGCCAAGCAGAAAGCTTTTGAGACCCTTTGCTCTGGATTCCAAGAACCCGCGGGCGGGCTGCAGTACGGAAAACAGCCAGCAGATGGCACCATCACCGAACCCAGGCGCCCCTCTGGGGTGGGCTGGAAATGGGAGCTGTTTCAGACTCCACCTAGAGAAAGGCAGGTATTCCCACCCAGAAGCCGGGGACCTGGCAGGCTGCTTCGTGGTGCAGAGAAAAACAGGGGCCATTGGGGGCAGGTGGTGTGGGGAGGAATCGTTAGCATCTACTGCCCCTGTGCATTGCATCTTTCTCCCCAAGGAGGGCTTCCGTTTTGCCGTCTCTGCAATTCTGTCAGGTCAACTGCCTGAAACAATGACAGCCCAGGAAAGGACACGTCCCTCCCCCTTGAAAAATAATCATAGCGTTTCCCTCCCAGTGATCCTATTTGGGGGATTGAACCCCAAAGGGCAAGGGAACTTCTAAAAGAATAATAAACAGGGGCTGGAGTGATGGTCCAGCCGGGTAGGGCGTTTGCCTTGCACGTGGCCGGCCCATGCCGGCCAGGTTCGATCCCGGCATCCCATATGGTCCCCGAGCACCGCCGGGAGTAATTCCTGAGAGCAGAGCCAGGAGTAACCCCTAAGCATTGCCGGGTGTGACCCAAAAAAACTAAGAAGGAGGAGGAGGAGAGAAGAGAGAAGAGAGGAGGAGGAGGAGGAAGAGGAGGGTTAGGGAAGAGGAAGAAAAGAAGAAGAAGAAGAAGAAGAGGAAGAGGAGGAGGGAGGAGGAGGAGGAGGAGAGTAGCTGGTTGATCAAGTCCTTCTCCCATTTTGGGATTGAACCCTGAAGGGCAAGAAACTTTTTAAAAAGCATAATAGAAGGGATTCTGAGCTAGAGTACGGTAGATATGGCGTTTGCCTTGCATTCAGACAACCCCAGGTTTGAATCTGGGCATCCCATATGGTCTCCCAAGCACAAGCAGGAGTGATCCTTGAGTGCAGAGCCAGGAATTGGCTGTGAGCACAGCCAGGTGTGGCCCAAACAAACAAAAACAAGCATGTACTAGGACATACTTGGTTGACCAAGCCCTTCTCTCCACCTGAGCCCTTTGCCCCTTCCTGGCTCCGCCCTTCACACAGTCTTCGCCTAGAGGTCAGCATACAGCATACAGACCACCTGCAGTGGACACGGGGCTTGAGGCTTCGTTAGTGTCTTCGTTAGCCACCGTGTCAGCTTCAGGGAGCTTTAGAGATCTGTCAGTCGGGTGGGATGAGGCCATATGTGGACAGGGCCGGGCGCAGCAGGAAGCAAGAACATGAACCAGGGAGGCAGGGTCGGTTGGAGAGCCAGGGGCAGTCTTCCGGGGGAGAGGTCAGTCCTTGTCCCTTGGACAGTGCTGTTGAGGGCGATTTCCTGTTCTCATCCTCATGGGGGAGGGGGATAGAAGCCACAAGCCCTGTGTGACTGTGAAGCCCCTGAGATGTGACTGGGCCTGACTAAACTCAGTTTTCAATTCTTTTTTTATTAGAACCCATTGGAGTTTGAATATAGGGCAGTGCAGGGTTGATGGAGCACCTCCTGGATGACTTTGGGTTTTGAGCTGCTCCTCTGGTGCCTGGAATAACTCTAGGGATAATAAAAGGGTTACAACAGATGACTGGATAAAGAAACTGTGGTATGTCTATACAATGGAATACTATGCAGCTGTTAGAAAAATGAAGTCATGAAATTTGCTTACAAATGGATGGACAGAGTATCAGGCTGAGTGAAATGAGTCAAAAAGGAGAGGGGAAGATATAGAATGACCACACTCATTTGTGGGTTATAAAAAGATAATATGAGACTAATATCAAGGCCAGGAAAAACAGGGCCAGAAAGACTGGTCGATGGTTGGAAGCTTGCTACTGGAGAGTGGAGGAGGAAGGGAGATTAGCATGGAGAAGAGATCAGTATGAGAATAATAGCTGGGAATGATCACTCTGGACAAGAGCTGAGTGTTTTGAAAGGGGTAAAAGGATATACATGATAACCATTCAGTATCTCTGTTGTAAACCATAATACCCAAAAGGAAAATGAGAGAAGGAGAAGGAGAAGAAGGAGAAAGAAAGAGAAGAAGGAGAAGGGAAAAGAGAAGGAGAAGTAAAGAAGCTGTCACAGAGGCAGCCAGCGGGAGTGGGGCAGGAGGGAAACTGTGACTCTGGTGGTGGAATGTGCAACGGTGAATGTCACGGGCGTTAAAACATCATATGCCTTACAACAAAGAGACTTAAGTGATAAACTCTAAATACCTGCAGGGCTAGCCACAATGTGTAAAAGATGAAGGCGAGAGATGCAGAGACAGAGAGAGAGACAGAGAGAGAAAGAGAGGATACTGGGGTACCTGCTATTGAGGCAGCCTGGGGGGGCGGGGAGGGGGTGGGGTACATTGGTGGTGGAAATGGGCACTGGTGGAGGGATGGGTGCTGGTATACTGTACTACCAAGAACCAAGTATGAACACCTTTGTAATTGTATGTCTCACAATGGTATAATAAAAAATTTAAAAAAATCATATGCCTGATTCATATATCCATATACCCAGTCACGGACAACTTTATAACTGTGCATCTCACTGTGATGCAGTAAAAATAAATAGGTAAATAGAAAAATAAAAAGAGGCCACCTAGGGCAGGATAGTCCAGCAGGTAGCAATTGCCTTGCACACAGCTGGTCCAGGTTCCATCCCCAGCATCACCTGTGACCTCCCAAGCTTGCCAGGGTGAGCCCTGAGCACAGAGCCTGGGGTAACCTGGAGCACCAATGGGTGTGGCCCCCAAACAAAAGGGGGCTTAACGGTCCATCATATGTCCCTGTTGGCCATCTCTTTAGAGCCCTCTGGTCGCGTAGAGTGCGTATGTGTGTGTCCACCAGGGAGTGAAGATGGTGACCGGGGATAGTGACTTTAGGCTCAGGACAGAGGAGATGAGAAATTGGACTCTGGTGGGGTCCCGGGCTGAGGTATTTCAGGCTGTTCTGCTGCAGAGAAAGTGGAGACTCGGGCAGTGGGCGGGGAGAGAGCACGGAGGAAGCACGGAAGGAGCAAGAGGGAACACGGAGAGAGCATGGAAGGGAACCCGTCTCCATCTCCGGGAGGACCCATGGAGCCCGGGAGGAGGGAGGGCCAGAGCAGCTGCTGC
>JAJIBD010014203.1:0-35691 GCA_021461705.1 Cryptotis parvus
ATACCATTGAGCAATTCTTTTGGTCCACTTGATGATGATGATGATGATGATGATTTTTAGGACTTTTATAAATAAAAGGAAAAGGAGGGGAGAGTGTGGTACCCTCTCCCTTCATGGGGGGTCCCAAGGCCCAAAGGACCTAACGACACCATTGCCCTAACAGCACTTGGGGTCAGGGGTAACCATGGCAGCAGATGGCAGGGCCTACCGGGGTCCCCAATAGTACTCACAATCCATTAGGGCTCTGGCCTGTGTCCTGGACCTACACCGTTCCCCTAACCCATCAATGGATAAAAGAATAAGATCAGAGGTTCCTTAAGGGGTTTTTTTTTTTAATCTGTCTTCTTTTATTCTTCACTCCACCTTGCTGCTCACTGCAGGAATCTCTCTCCAGGGACCTCTCTCTCTTTGGGGCATCTGCGCAAACTCCTCTCATCAGGGTTTCTCTTCTAGACTCCCTCCCTCCCTCCCTCCCTCCTCCCTCCCTCCCTCCCTCCCTCCCTCCCTCCCCTCCCCCTCCTCTCCTCTCCTCCCTCCCTCCCTCCCTCCTTCCATTTTATTATGCCACCATGAGATGTACAATTACAAAGATGTTCTTTGGGTTTCCGGTCATACAGTGTTCCAGCACCCATCCCTCCACCAGTGCCCATTTCCCACCACCAATGTCCCCAGATTCCCTCCCCTCCCCCTAGCCTGTCTCTATGGAAGGTTCTTTATCTATTTTCTCTTTCTCTCTTCCTTCTCTTACACACTGTGGATTGCAATACATACATTTAGAGGTTATCATGTGTATCTTTTTGCCTATATTCAATGCTCAGTTCTAGGCTAGAATCACTTTTGACAATTATTAGCAAACTGTTCCCTTCTCTGTCCTACCTAATCTCTGACTCCCACACATTTGTGGTAGATTCCACCTTTGACAAGACCTCCTGATCCATGTTTTGCCTAACCTTGGATATTGGTTTCATAAAAAAAATATATATATATATATATATTTAATGCAAATAAATGCAGTCATCCTATATCTGTCTTTTTCCTTCTGGCTAATATTTCACTCAACATGATTCTCTCCATGTCCATCCATTTATAGGAAAATTTCATAACTTCATTTTTCTTAACAGTTGCATAGTGTAGATGTACCAAAGTTTCTTTATCAGTCATCAGTTCTTGGGCACTCATGTTGTTTTCAGATTCTGGTTATGGTGAAGAGTGCTGCTATGAAGACAAAAAGCGCAGATGGTATTTCTGTTGTGTTTTTGGCCTCCCAGGGAATATTCTCAGGAGTGGTATGGCTGGGTCAAACGGGAGCTCAATTTCTAGTCTTTGGAGGGATGTCCATATTGTTTTCCAGAAAGGCTGTACCAGTCGACATTCCTACCAACAGTGGATGAGACTCTGGGCATCTTTCTTCAGGGCTTCTCTTTTCAGATCCTCTTCCAGGGAACTCTTGTCTTTTCAGGACCTTTTGTCTTAGGTCTTTCTGTTCATGGCTTTTCTCTTCAGGGCCTCTTCTCTCTGCTTCTCTGTGTCCCTATCTCTACTGCTCTAAGTTTCACTGTATTGCCCCGTTGCCTCTATTTCTCTGTTGATCGGTGTCCCTACCTTTATTTCTCTGTTTCCCTGTTTGGTCCTGTGGCCCTGTTACCCTGTAGCCCTGCAGTGCTGAGGTCCTGTGGCCCTATGGCCTTGATGCTAGTCTCAGGCCCAGCACCAAGCCTTCTGGTGCCTGCCTCCATTCAAAAAGTGATTTCATAAACAGCCTTTCACATCACTGACACGCAAACTCTGCACCAGACTGATATAACCAAGAACACAAGGCCTGCTCCTTCTAGTTCCTTAGAGGAAGTCTACTGCTGCAGAATTGTCAAGTTCCAGTATTTCTCATAGAATACCAAGTACTAATATATACCAAAGTGTAAACATAACCCACATCCTACCTCTCTCTTCCATGAGAGGAATTGACAGCTATTTGTAACTGGGACACCACTGAGAAAATATTACTGCAAAAAGGGTGAGAATAAAAGACTCCTATGAACCCGAGAAACCAACAGAGACGGTAACAAAAGGATAGTGGAGTGATCCAAGCATCTGTTTGATGGAAGACGGGTGGAAAGACAGTGTGGTCTTGTGGGTGTGGAGATGGTGGGGTAGTCAGCCCAAAGGTTCTGGGAAGTGAGAGAGAGTGTGAAAACTCAAGGCTCTGGAGCAGCTCTCTGACCCCCTATTGTTTTGCTTTTTGAGCTTGGGCCACACGGAGTGGTGTCCCCTGTCCCCCATAACCATGTGAAGCCTAAGGCAGTGGGGCGGAGGTGTTCCATTCAGATCAGTATTCGGAAAGTAAGGCAGACAGCCAAGACAGTGCTCTTTGGAAATGGCCTGCACCCATACTGGTACCAGAATGTGTACTGACATGTGTCAGCTCGCCAAGGCTTAAACCTGGGACCACAGAGAGTAGGATCAACAGAAGGCTCATTTTGTGCAAGCCTCCCACAGTCCGTTCATGAATGCCTGCCCCCGCCCCGGCCCCCATGCCTCTTCCCCTCCTCACTGAGAGAGCAGCCAGTGGTCCACTACCCCTCTGCTTGCCTGGCATCTCTACAGGAACCAAAGAATAACAAAATACCAAATTAAACCACTATGCTACAAAAAAAATTCCATAAACAAAACATACACAGCTAAGTCTTAAGGTGCTGATCCTTAACCTAAAGATTTTTCTAGAGGCCACTCCTGGTTGGGGGTGAGAGGACAGTGCTTGGAGTCACCAGGTGCGGAGGACCTGATGGGTCTGAACTCCAGGAGGCCATGAGGTGCTGAGGATAAAACCCAGGGCTGCATCCAAGCTTGCAATTTATTCTACACCTGAAGTGATTTCCCTGATTTTTATTTTTTTGTTTGTGTTTGGGACCCATTTGGCATACCAGGGGCCTCCAAAAGTCCTAAACCCCTCTGGAAAGAGCTGCATCCAGGAGGGTAAACTCCACATTTCCAAGCCAACTACTATGCTAGGCACAGCAGCATTGCAGTAGGCTTAGGGATATCTGCCCGGCTCAGGCAAATGAAAGCCTGCTCCTCCAAAAACACTCTATGTGGGGGCCCTTTAAGACATTCAAGAGAGCCTTTAAAGGATGGCTTGTACTTCTTAAGGGATGGCCAATATCCATATTATGGGGACATAAAAGAGTTGGAAAAGCAGTTGAGTTGTCAGTTGAGACTGGGTTCTCAGCCTGGCTAGCAGGAGTGAGTTGGAGTGAGTTGGAGCTTGACAGGACAGAGAGGAGCAGAGAAAGGTTGGCTGAGCTTGCCTAAGGGCAGAGAAAGGAAATAGTTTAAGAAAGGCTTAAAGGGATGGATGTCTAGAGTCAGACAGGTCTAACAGAGACTAAAAGGCAACCTGCCCCTCCATTGGCTGCTATACCCGTGTTTAGCCTGTTTGTGAACATTTGGGTGACGTTCAAACCTGGCTGAACTGAGGGTTGGATAAGAGGACATGCCCCCAGGTTTGCTCAAGCCTGGCAATACAGAGACTACCAGCTAGTGGCAAATGCAAATACCCTAAGAGTTACCGAGTTGCCTGGTGTTGCAGGTGCTATTTGGCATTCCTGACCTCAACTTCCCATTTGTTGCCCAAAGCTGTGAGACGCTGATACCATAAGAAAAGTCAGATACCAGCAACTGTGAGCATTGGGATGGAGCTCTGGTTTGTGCTTGAAGAAAGAACAACAAAGCTGTCTGGGCTGGAGTCATGGTACAGCAGGAAAGTGCCTGCTTTCACGTGGCCAAACGGGCTTTTTTCATGTCTCCCTGCCACCACCAGGAAGGATATCTGAGTGCAGAGCCAGGGGTCAGCCCTGAGCACAGTCAGATGTGGCCCCAAACCAAATGAGCAAACACAAAACATACTTTGCTATGGAGCTGGAGAGATAAAACAAGGACTTAGGAGCTGGCCTTGTGTGTATCCAGCCCTGGTCCTAGCCCAGCACTGCATATCATTCTCAAGCACCATCAGGAGTGGCCCTTGAGCTCAGCTTTAAAGCTTACTCCTTAGCTCTGTGCTTAGGGATCACTCCTGGCAAGATTCAGGGGACCAGTGGAATGCCGTGTGCAGGGCAAGTGTCCTACCCACTACACTTTCTCTCCAGCCGCCGCCAAAATATTATGCTGAAATAAATATACAGGTTTTAGATCCAATTTATATAAATTGTTTTATCATTAGCTTACCAATTCCTTTTTTAAAAATTTATATAAAGCATTTCAAGTGCAAAAAAGCAAACCTGTAAACAATGTAACTTGAGAGGAGACAATTTTTCATCAGGAAACATCCTATTTTTTTTTTTTTTTTGGCATGCCTTTTTTTTTTAAAAATTAATCATTTTATTATACCAACGTGAGATATACAATTACAACGTTGTTCATGTTTTGGAGGTTTCGGTCACATAGTGTTCCAGCACCCGCCCTCCACCAGTGTCCATTTCCCACCACCAATGTCCCCAATTCCCTCCCCCTCCCATAGCCTGCCTAAATGGGAGGTTCTTTATCCCTTTTCTCTCTCCTCTCTCTCTCCCTTACTTCTCCTACACATTGTGGGTTGCACTACATACACTTGGAAGCCATCATGTGCATTTTTTTTGCCTGTATTTAATGTTCAGTTCTATATTGGTATCAGCCCTTTCGACACTTATTCACACATGTTCCCTTCTCTGTCTTACCTAACCTCCGACTCCCTCACGTTTGTGGTAATTTCCACTTTTGGTAAGACCACCTGATATGTTTAAGGAAACATCCTACTTAATTAGATGAACAATGACTCCATCCCAGTTGCTGGTATCTGACTTTTTGTTATGGTATCAGGCGTCTCCTTTGAGGTCAGAAATGCTGAATAGCACCTGCAACACCAGGCAGCTTGGTAACTCTTAGGGTATTTGCATTTGTCAAGAGCTGGTAGTCTCTGTAATGCCACGCTTTGCGCAAACCTGGGGCATCTCCTCTTATTCACAGTACTGATATATTTCCTCTCTTTTTTTTTCAGAAAAAATCTGATGCAGGAAATGTATGTATAAAAATCAATATATCATTCCTGATGGAAATGTTAAGCATGATCTAATTCAGTTATTTAATTTATATTTATATATAGTATTTATATTTCTATATATTTCTATGTATCACTGCATCACTGTATTCCCATTCATCATTGATTTGCTCCGGCGGGCACCAGTAAGTAACATCTCCATATGTCCTGTCTCATGCTAGTAGAGCCCGAGGGCATCTGCTTGCTCCAGGAACATAAAGAGCCTCAAACCATTTTATCAGGTCATGGGAATGAGGTCTATAATTGTTACTGGTATCTGGCATATCAAATACGACACGGGTAGCTTGCCAGGCTCTGCTGTGTGGGTGGCATACTCTAGTAGTCACCTCTGATCTCCAGCATTTATTGATGAACTGGCGCAGCCACTTGCAGCCACGCAAAGTCGGGCTGTGAAAGATTCTTCTGCTGGGTGGAGTTCTGATGAGAGGGAAATATTTCTATGTAGAATTACATATTTCCATTTGAGATTTTCATTGTTATCTGAAATTTTTTCGATAGTAACATTTTTACCACACTTATTTTTTCTAAGTTAGAAACTTGAAAGATAATGACCTCAACTGAAAAATTTAACAGAAGAACAACTGCCTTAGGTCCAACAAATGTGTTTCAAAGAAATAAAGTTACATATGAAATAAATGGGTCTAGGTTAAAAGTATAACTGATTTTTCTCTTCTCTGTCTGCTGTTTCATAGTTAGAAATTATTTTAAATATTGAATATTATTCCTTATGGTAACGTGTATTTATAGGTATCTATAAGATCAGCTGTAATTATATTACAAGTTGGGGTTTATATTAACAACTATTTCCCTCATCAATTTAATATTATGTTTCACTACTGTAACTTCTGGGCCTTATGTAATGACTCAACTGAGAAAAGGTTAAAAGAATATTAGTATGAAAGGCAAAATAAGCATGTTTACTTTTGTTTTTTTTTTTTTTTTGCTTTTTGGGTCACAGCTGGCAATGCTCAGGGGTTACTCCTGGCTCTGCACTCAGGAATTACTCCTGGCGGAGCTTGGGGACCATATGGGATGCCGGGGACCTAACCTGGGTCAGCCACATGCAAGGCAAATGTCCTACACACTGTGCTACCACTCCGGCCCCAGCATGTTTACACCTAAAATTACCTGAACCAGGAGTGTCACTGGGCCACTTTTATCCACTTCCAGTATCTCGCCATTCTTTGTGCCAACTAAAAATATGACCATGTCCTAGTGATATGGCACGTATGGATGGGTTATCTTCTAGAAGGAGACCTGAAATGTAAATGGGGGTATAAAGTTAGTATAAAACAATGGTGAAATTTGTCAATGATGCTATTTTTTCTAATGATTTTTAAAATTTAATTAAACAATGATGCTCTTTTTTGGTTTTTTTTTTTTTTTTGTGCCACACATGGCAATACTCAGGAATTACTCCTAGATTTGCACTTAGGAGTTACTCCTGGTGATACTTGGGGAACACATGGGATGATGGTGAAGGAATCTGGGAGAGGAGAGAATCACATGAGAAGAAATGTTTGCAATCTGGAAAATTATTATATTGCAGGAAAGTGGAGGGGTGGGTTGGAGGAGGAAGACAAATTCTAGAAAAAATAGCATGCACATAGGCTAGCATCCCAAATGACACAGAGCTTTCGCTGAAGGAATACACTGAGAGAAAGAATAAAGGGAAGAGGGGTGTAATGTGAAATCAATCCTTTTTATACAAAGTAAATTACGTCTTAAATTACCTTTAGATCCGGGGCCAAAGCAGCTCTTTTAATAGCATAGGTTTTGAGGCATCTTTCAAAGGAGTCATCCCAAAGAGCTACTACACCATCTTTTCCCCCAGTTACAAATCCCTATGGAAGAAAAAAGGTCACATTAATGAAGACCTAAAAAAAAGGGGGATATTCATTATATTGAAAACTTCTAGAGAAACATTCATAACCTAAAGTTATTTTTTGTCTGTTTTGGGTTACACCCAGCAATGCTTAGGGGTTACTCCTGGCTCTGCACTCATGAATTACTCCTGGAAGTGCTCGGGAAACCACACAGGATGCCGGGGATTGAAACCGGGTCAGCTCAGTGCAAGGCAAGCACCCTCCCCACTGTACTATCTCTCCAGCCCCAGTTATTTTTTTTAAAGAACAGAAATTGGCATAAGCTTGTTAGTTTTTTAAAACATCAATATGGAATCTGTAAAAAGTTTTTAGAACGTCACGAAACATTTTACCCTAACGTTGACTATATAAATAGTTTGTAAACTGGAACTCTAAGACAACTATTACATTAAACAAATTACAGACACTCTTCTGAAATCGTACAATTACATTAATTTCTTTTTTTAAAAGAGGGTAAAAATGAATAGCTAAATCAATCCTTGGGAAAAAAGAAGATGGGAGGCAACACCTTTCCCAACTACAAACTGTTCTGCAAAGCAGTAATAATTAAAGCGGCATGGTGTTGGAATAAAGACAGACCTGTAGATCTATGGAATAGAACTGAATATCCTGACATACATTCACAAATATAAGATCACTTAATCTTTGATAAAGGAGCAAAAAAATATGAAGTGCAGCAAAGAAAGCCTCTTCAACAAGTGGTGGTGGGAAAACTGGGCAGCTACATGTAAAAATGTGAACTTAAATTTCTTTCTAACACCATGCACAAAAATCAGATCAAAATGGATTAAAGACCTCAATATCAGACCTGAATCTCTAAGGTACATAGAAGAAAACATAGGCAAAAGCCTCCACAACATTGACGCTAAAGGTATCTTCAGAGATGAAACACCACTGACAAAGCAAATGGAAGCAGAGATAAACATATGGGATTATATGAAATTGAAAAGCTTCTGCACCTCAAAAGAAACAATGACCAAGTTGCAAAGACACCCCACAGAATGGGAGAGAATATTTACCCAATATCCATCTGATAAGGGGTTAACATTAAAGATATACAAGACACTGGTAGAGCTTTTCAAGAAAAAAATCCAATCCCATTAAGAAATTGGGAGAAGAAATAAACAGAAATTTTGACAAAGAAGAAATCTGAATGGCTAAAAGTCATATGAAAAAGTGCTTTTCATTGTTAGTCATTAGGTGCTGGGGTAGCTGGGGTACCCTGACAAAATCCGGGAGCAGAGTCTAGGGATCCCCTTCTGCCCCAGGAGATCAGCAACTGGTGGACAGAGAAAGACGCGAGAGTCCAGCAAAGTTTCAAAGGCTTTACTCTCACGGGTTCTGGTATATAATTCAATAACAGAAAAACTCCAGACTTTAGGTTCCTAGCTGGGCCCTGGCCATGTGTAGGTTTAGAATCCTAGGCCAAGATGGTTTCTACCACATGCTAAGGCCCAACAGGGAAGAGAAAGGAGAGGGGGAGACAGAGGGAGAAGGCGAAAAGGCAAAACAGCAAAAGGCATAAAAGGCCACAGCCTTTATAACTTTTCAGCCCAGACCAGCCCACATCAATGGAAAGGAGTTAGGGTCAATCCCCTTAGGGTAACTTCTCCCAGGACCTTACCTAGTTCCACTGAAATATTAATATTGCCCAGCCAAGGCTGCAGGTCCTTGGTAGATGGTGGGGGGGCGGGGGCAGGCATCTGAGATGAACTGTATCTCAAAGCCATGCATCTGTACCAATGGATATTCTACAGCCAGGTATATATTTCTCCAAGCCTACATAAGATTCCCATCTTTACTTCATAGTTATGTTGTATATTAACCTTTAGACTTATTAGAGAGCCATGCTTGCTTGGAGGCAAACAGCATTTCTCTCTGGTCTAATTAGAGAGCCAATGTAGCCAGGTAAATATACTGGTAAGATCTATCTAGTACCACAATGATTGTGATAGCATGAGAGTAAATATGTATACCAGCTAACAGAGAATACATGGTAAGATATACTGCCACATATCAAACTGCTTTCTGTTCCTTATCTATAAAGTGACCTGCAGGAGGTAACTCCAGGCAAGATGCAGAGGCTCTGGGAAACAGTGCTGCAACAATTAGGGAGATGGAAATCAAAACAACAAGTTATCACATCATGCCACAGAGACTGGCACACATCCAAAAGAGCAAGAACAACCAGTGCTGGCGTGGATGTGGGGAGAAAGGGACACTCATTCACTATTGGTGGGAATGTCGACTGGTCTAACGTTTTTTGGGAAAACAATATGGACATTCCTCCAAAAAATTGATATCGAGCTAACATTTGACACAACAATACCACTCCTGGGAATATACCCTGGAGACCCAAAAACACATAGCAGAAACACCATCTGCACTTCTATATTTATTGCAGCACTATTCACAATAGCTGGAATTTGGAAAGAACCTGAGTTCCTGAGAACAGAAGACTGGATAAAGAAACTACGGTACATCTACACAATATACTCACGGTACATCTACACTATGGTACATCTACTATGCAGCTGTCAGGAAAACAGAACTTATGAAAAATTTACCTACAAATGGATGGACATGGAGATTATCATGCTTAGTGCAATCAGTCAGAAGGAAAAGACAGATATAGAATGACTGCATTTATCTGTGGGAGATCAATACATACCAATGTCAGACTAAAATTGAGCACTGAATGTAGGCAACGGATATACATGATAACCCATAAATTTATATATGGCAAGCCACAATGTTTAAGAGATGGGAGAGGGGAAGAGAGAGAGGAAGAAGAGGTGGAGGAGGAAGATGAGGCAGAAGAGGAAGAAAGAGGAAGAAGAGAGGAGAGGAGGAGGAAGAGGAGGAGGAAGAGGGAGGAAAAGGATGAGGGAGGAGGAAGAGGGAGGAATAGGAGGAGAAGGAGGAGGAGGAAGAGGAGGAAAGAAGAGGAGGAGGAGGAGGAGAAGAAGTAGAAATGCCTGCTACAGAGGCAGGCTGTGGGAGAGGAGAGGGAGGGAATCTGGGGACGTTGGTGGCAGGAAATGTGCACTGGTGGAAGAATGGGTGCGGCAACACTGTATGATTGAACCTCCAATCATGAACAGCTCTGTAAATATCTATCTCACGGTGTTATAATAAAAGAGGGTAAGAACAACAGCTTCCTTGTATCATATACCATAGCAATAGTTTACCATGATAATATTATATAGTGAACTTTTACAATTTTTGACACAAAGTGATCAGTAATCATTAATTTAGGGGGCCAGAGTGATAGTCCAGCAGGTAGGGGCGTTTGCCTTTACGTGGCCACCCGGGTTCGATCCACAGCATCCCATATGGTCCCCTGAGCACTGCCAGGAGTAATTCCTGAGTGCAGAGCCAGGAGTAACCCCTGAGCATTGCCAGGTGTGACCCAAAAAGGCAAAAGCAAAAAAAAAAAAAAAAAAGAAGAGAGAAGAAGACCTATTCCACTCTGTTTAAGAATATGAATACAAGAATATAACAAAGGCAACACAGACCACAAATTTAACCAGGATCCCAACAAAGAAAACAATGCTTCTTTACTTATTAAGACAGTCTGCATGCTGTGATTAAATTTCAATAAATTATACTTAAGTTGCTCACTTTTTCCAGGGCATGCATACTGAACACTGGCCCATCATGTGCTTTAACTGTTTTGACAAGGAAGATATCTCTCCATACACACACATCTCCTGTGGATGTTCCAGAAAACGCCATCTCCTCAGTCCACCCATACACTGCGCACATCATTGTGTCATTTTTCCCCAGTGTGCCAACGTAGCCTTTTCTTCCAATCAATCCTCCTCCTGGTCATAAAAAATGAGTATTAGAAAAGTACTGTCAAAATGTGTAATAAAATTAAAAAGCAGTAAAATTTCTTTTCTATCACTGTTTGAATGGAAAGACATTAACAGTAAGGAAAAGGAAAATATGGGATTTCTCATATTGGTAAGTGTGGCAATAATTTGCCCAGATGAGACCGTCATATCCATGACTGCCTTTAGGCCTAATTGAAAAGCATGCTGTGGGGCGAAGACTGCTCAAGTGGCAGAGCACAGGCTGGCACGAGCAAGATTCTGAGTTTAATCCCAGGGCACCATATGTCCCCATCAGAACCAAGGGGTGTAGGTCGAGTAACCCCATAATACCAAAGGGACCTCTGAACACTGCCTGGCCACAGCACGGGGCTGTCAAGCCCTCACCTGGCAGAGGCTCCCTTGAGGCTCCTGAGCATCAGTGTGATGCCTACAAAAAAAGTTCTTAGTTGAACCAGGTTAGCCCAGCCCCACCCGCAGAGCCCCCCACACAAGCCGACCCCCCCCCCCCCCCGGCCCCACCCCCGACCCCCCCCCCCCCCGCCCCCCCCCCCCCCCCCCCCCCGGCACCGCCGGGGCCCGGCAGCGCCGCAGAGGCGCAGAGACCCGTAGTTTGAACCAGCTCACACCTCTTTTGTTTTTCTCATTTTTTAAAAGACATACTTAAAAATAAAAAATATACAAAAATTGAAATGGGGTCAGGGGTGAGACTCAGTGGGAGAACTGAAATCTCATGTTTGTGCACTGTTAACAAAACAAAAATATTATTACTTTATACAAAATTACAATCATAACCAAAGCGTGATGCCAATCCCATAGTTCTTCTTCATACCCTATTCCTCTGAATGTAACATCATTTTCATGCACTCATTTTAGCACTGATTTATAAATTCTTATGCAACATGTACTATTATTCATATTTTATTTTCAATAAAAATCACTGCTTGTATTCTGTAACTTGCATTTGCACTAATTTTTAT
The DNA here is from genome assembly GCA_021461705.1 of Cryptotis parvus. NCBI lineage: Eukaryota > Metazoa > Chordata > Mammalia > Eulipotyphla > Soricidae > Cryptotis > Cryptotis parvus. The sequence goes on from JAJIBD010014203.1 coordinate 11,789, forward strand.
GAGGTTTCATACATGTCAATTTGTAACTGCATAATATTCTATAGTACTAAATGTAGTGCAGTTTTATGCAATTTCCTATTAATGGGCACTTCAGTTGTTTCAAAGTTATTGCTATAGAAAGCAATAGTGGGGCCGGAGTGATAGCACAATGGGTAAGGCGTCTGCCTTGCATGCGGCAGACCCGGGTTCAATCCCTGGCATCCCATATAGTCCCCTGAGCACTACCAGGAGTAATATTCCTGAGTGCAGACCCAGGAGTAACCCCTGAGCACCACGGGTGTGACCAAAAACGTAAAAAAAGAATAAAGAAAGCAATAGTGTTTTATATAGTCTTGTAAGGGCTGACGGTTTCTAAGAATACTTGCAAGTGGTCACAGGGTTAGGCATCAAGAACAACATAAGAATAAGGGAGACAGCATCTGCTGTCAAGCTGCCCCAGGTTGATACTCCAATTCCTACTCCTACTAATAGTGAAGTAGCAGCTCTGCCCCATGTCTCCACCCAGCAGACCAGACTATCACAGCCCGGCTTGCGGCTCGCGCGTTCATCAATAAATGCTTTATTTCGAGGTGACTACCAGAGTATGCCACCTGCACGGCAAGCCTGGCAAACTGCTCGTGTTGTATTTGATATGCCAAATACCAGTAACATTTATATTAGGTCATTCCCATGACCTAATATAATGGTTTGAGGCTCTTTATGTTCCTGGAGCCTTTGGGTTCTACTAGCATGAGACAGGACATATGGAGATATTACTGGTGCCCGCTCTAGCAAATAGATGATGAACGGGAAGATAGTGATAGTGATAGTGACTAATAGTGAAAAGGAGTTCCTGTTTCCCACCTTTCAGCACTTGATAATGTCAGACTGCAAGATGTGAAACACCAACTGGATTCTATTGTAGTTTTAATTGGTATCTATCTATTAATGAGCTTAGTCATTCCTTCTGTTTTTTGATTGGCCATCCATGGTCTACTGATATGGTTTGCCTGCTTTTCCAACTAAGCTCTTTCATTAATTTTTCGAAATAAATAAGCCAGGCAAAAGGCATTGAGGGTAGAGTGATGAACACACAAGACAACAAAATTCTCCACTTCCATGGAGCCTGACAGTGAGACAAGTAATAAATACGACAAGTAAAATGCACAATAGGTGAGATGATGGTGAGTGCTCTGGAGAAAACAAAAGCATTAAAAAGGATAGAGACACATGGTGGGGAAGGCACCTGCCTTGTACGCCTGCCAACCTGGGTTCAATCTCCAGCACTACATACTTTCCCAAGCACAAAGCCAGGGAGTAAACCCTGAGTTCAGTCAGGTGTGGCACACAAACAAACAAACAAACAAACAATTTCAAAACTTCAGAACTTGGAATTTTCACAAGATGTATCTGGGATAACAGGTGAACTGTTTCCTACTAGTGTCAGACTCAAGCCATCTGAACTTGCTTCCCAGAGTTCTACACAGAAGGTGACGTGAGTGAGACCAAGGAAGTGGTCACTTCATTGCCCACTGGGAAAGTGGACTCCGTGGATCAGAAACCCAAAAATGAGGAATGCAAGTTAAAATTCACATGGAATCCTTAACATTTATACTTTTATAATCCAATGACAGGTGGAAATAGCTAATTAAATTTGAGGGGGAAATTTATTTAATTGTGAATCTCGTCATCAGAAGGGTCTTTTTGTGCGCGTATGTGGATGGGTAGGGGGTTACATCCAATGGTGTTCAATGGTGAAATTTAGGGATTTTCTTCCCCAAGTCAGAAATAGTAAGAATTACTCAGTGGGTATCTGCAATTTCAAGTAGCTAAGATACAGAAATTATAAATCTTGGGTAAATGAAAAAAATTTAATTGTGAAAATACTTATTTTTTTTTCAGACCACACATGGCAACACTTGGGGCTTACTACCAGCTTTATGTTTGGGGCTCACTCCTGACTCAGGAATTATATGCAGTGCAAGGGATCAAACTGGGGTTGGCCACGTGCAAGGCAAGCAAGCACCTTAACCCTTGTACTACCTTTCAGCTTATGAAAATACTTACCTTGTAAATGTAATACGGCCTGACGAAGTTTGTGATAAAACATTAAATCCAAGTTGGTAAATCAATCCATGTTCTATATAACTTACAACCTGAGAGCTGCTTGAACTTAGGAAATGTCTTCACTAAGCCTATATTTTTCAGTTTAATGAAATGTCTTCACTAAGGAAATGTCTTCACTAAACCTATATTTTTTCAGTTTAATGAAACACGTTTCAATGGGTAAGCTATAATGGTCTGTCTCATCAGTGGCAGGAATTTATAAAGGTGATAAAGAGAGGGTAGCAATATTTACCTCATGCAGTAAGAAAATCACAAAATCATGCTGAGGTGATAACTCACATGTGGGCGAGGGCACATATTTTGTATATGGGAGGCCCAAGTTCAATTTCTGGAAACACAGTCCTTGAGTAGCATGCTGGGACTAGGCCCTGAACAACTGGGTATGGCCCAAAACACCAGACAAAAAAAATCACAAATAATTTATTGACATTATTGCACACTGCATATTAAAAGTGATGTTTTGAGACCTCAAAAGAGTTCTATTCTCTTCTAATTAAGTCCCTTATAAACTTTTTTTTTTTTTTTTTGCTTTTTTGGGTCACACCCGGCAATGCTCAGGGGTTACTCCTGGCGGTGCTCGGGGGACCATATGGGATGCTGGGGATCGAACCGGGCCAGCACAGGCCGGCTGCATGTAAGGCAAGCGCTCTACCCGCTGGGCTATTGATCTGGCCCAACATTTTTTTCTTAAAAACTAAAAAAAATTCAATTACTGTAGCTTAGATCACATATTTACAAGTGTTTACCATTTCACTAAAGGCCTCCACCAATGCCCTTATGTTCCTTTCACTCCCCTTCACCACTCCCACCTCCAACCTCCTCCCTCACTTGGAACCTCAGTTCTATGAGCCAAGCCCAAGGATCTGCTATCATTTGATACTGGCGATTCTCTTGTGCTGTTTCTCTGTGCACCGCAGATGAGTGATAGCATCAGCACCATCATTCTCCCTCAGAATGAAATCGTAATATAGATCTCATTCCTACTTCCACATATTTTAGTTGAAAGGCTTAGATGTGCTAATACTCTGATATCGAGCCGCCAGGATTTATAAGGACAGGGAGCAAAGTGTTATCTGTGGAGGAGTATTTTTAATATGAACTTACTCAGTAACTAATTATAGTTATAAGTGACTAAGATAACATTTCTTTTTTTAATTGAATCACTGTGAGATACACGGTTACAGAGCTGTTCATGGCTCAGTCCTGCAATGTTCCAACACCCATCCCTCCACTAGTGTACATTTCCCTCCCCCCCCCCCCCCGCCCTAGCCTGTCTCTATGACAGGCACTTTCCCTCCTCCCCACTCCCCCCATTGGGCATTATGGTTGACGATACAGATACTGAGAGGTTGTCATGTCTGCTCCTTATCCAGAGTGGTCATTTCCAACTATTTGTCATAGTAGTCACTTCTCTATCCCAACTGCCCTCTCCCCAGCACTTAGGCAGGCTTCCAACTGTGGACCAATCCTTCTGGCCCTGGTTTCTACCGTACTTGGGTATTAGTCTAATACTATGTGCTCTTTGATATTCAACAAATGAGTGCAATCATTCTATGTATGTCTGTCTCTTCTGACTCATTTCACTGGACATGATACTCTCCATGTCCATCCATTTATAAGCAAATTTCATAACTTCATTTTTCCTAACAGTGGCATAGTATTCCATTGTGGAGATGACCATCGTTTTTTTAATCAGTCATCTGTTCTCAGGCACTCGGGTTGTTTCCAGATGCTGGCTACTGTCTATCATTTTATAGCATATAAAGAATCTCCACAAATGTTCATTTTAGGTTTAGTCTAAAAACGTGACTAACAGAGGAAAAAATATGAATGTAACCTCATTAATTTTAAAAGTAAAATAATTTTCAGGTGGCACTGTTCTGGGTTAGAATCAGGGAAACTAATTGTAGTGAATAAATAAAATGTTCTCTTTTTGATAAAAAAAAAAAATAATTTTTATGTGGGTAGGTGGTTTGGGCCACTCCAGGCAGTGCTCAGGGCCTGTTACTTTTCCGGATTACTCCTGGCAGTGCTGAAGACTGAACCTGGGTCAGCAGCATAATCCCTGTACTGTATCTCCAGCCCAAAAAAATCCCTTTTAAAATAAAAATATATCAGTGTAGGGAAAAATAGGAGAATCATATAAATTTTACATTTGCTCCCATTTGACCCAGCAATACCACTCCTGGGAATATACCCTGGAGTCCCAAAAACACACAGCAGAAACACTATCTGCACTCCGATATTCATCACAGCACTATTCATGATAGCCAGAATCTGGAAACAACCTGAATGCCCGAGAACAATAAGACTGGATAAAGAAACTATGGTATATCTATGCTATGGAATACTATGCAGCTGTCAGAAAAGATGAAGTCATGAGATTTACCTGCAAAAGGATGGACAATGGCGATTATTATGCTGAGTGAAATTAGTCAGAAGGTAAAGGACAGATATAGAATGACCGCATTCATTAGTGGAATATAAATATATGCTGGCATTCTACTAATTGTGGGAAATGGTAATGCCACACTAGAACTGAGCACTGCATATACACAAAGGGATTTACATAATAATCCCTAAATGCGTGTAAGGCAAGCCACAATGTGAGAAGAGAAGAGAAGAGAAGAGAAGAGAAGAGAAGAGAGGAGGAGGAGAGGAGGAGAGGGGAGGAGAGAGGAGGGAGGGGAGGGAGGAGAGGAGAGGAGAGGAGGGAGAGACAGAGAGAGAGAGAGAGAGACAGACAGACAGAAAGAGAGAGGCAAAGTGTCTGCTATAGATGCAGGCTGGGATGGGGCCTGGAATGATAGTCCAGCAGGTAGGGCGTTTGCTTTGCATGTGGCCAGACCCAGGTTCAATCCCCGGCATCCCATATGGTCCCCCTGAGCACTGCCAGATGTGGCTCCTAAACAAAACAAAAATACAATAATATTATGCAGTTTTTCGCACAGCAGAGCCTGGCAAGCTACCCGTGTCGTATTTGATATGCCAAATACCAGTAACAATTATAGACCTCATTGCCAGACCTGATGGAATGGTTTGAGGCTCTTTATGTTCCTGAAGCGAGTGGATGCCCTTGGGCTACACTAACATGTGACAGGACGTATGAGATGTTACTGGTGCCCGCTTGAGCAAATCGATGATCAACAGGAAGTCAAGTGATCAAGTGATCACATAGTGGTATAATAAAAAATTAAAAAACCCAAAATGTAACAAGACAGTTGAGAGTCACTTTCAAAAAATTTTATTTTATATAATTTTAGATTTCAGGAAAGTAGGAAAGATTACTCAGAGAGTACTCTATACTCTTCACCCAATTTCTTCCAGTGTTAGCATTGTTTTAGGCCAATTTGTTAAGCCAGGAAGCCAATATGCTTGGTATACAAGTGAACTTCACGATTTATATTTTACCTATTTGTATGCTAATAGCTCTACTGCATCCTGTTTCAGGAGTAAGATATCACACACAACATGTAGCTAAATCAGTAGTAATTTATTAAAACATTTTTTTTTAAACACTACTTACCTGCTCTACGCCAAAACTTCATGTGTTTAATCCCAGCTGTAATTAATTTATCAGGCACATAAGGATTCATCTTTACAACAAAAATCTTATCTTTACTTCCTCTGAAATAAATAACAAAATGTTGTAATTCTGAAGAGAAATGAATTCTACAACCATCTTTCCCCCATTCCATACCCTATATTGATTACTCTCGCTGGATATCTGGTCATCTGGAATCCCAGTCTCGGCTACATACTCATACATTTTACGTCTCTTATTTGCCATTACCCTCAGTCACTCAAGTTTATTTTTTAAGGGGCCACACTCAGTTTGGATGGAGCACTTACGGCCATCACTGAGGATCATACTCCTGTGGTACAGGCCTGATAGTTCAAGTGTCTGGCCCAGTGCTATGGTGCTGAGGACCAAGGCCACACCCTGAGCTACTCAGGGGCTTCCAGAATCATATATGGCCAAGCTTGCAGGGGCATGTGGGGTGAGGTACCAAGTCCAGTGCCTCAGACATGCCAGGCAGAAGCTTTACTATATGAGTTAACTCGCTGGCTATGCCATTATTTTAATAAGTTAACTCTTTCCAATAAAATCCCAAATGAAGGAAATAAGGACTGAACTTTTACATCACACCTACTATATGACAGTGTGCAGGGAATACACGAATTGTGGCATAAATGAGTTAAAGAAATTTTTTCTAGTACTTGGCTGTAGCTCAATCACTCTGGAAACAGAGCACCTCTTAAACTACCTTAGATTTGGACATGGCATACTCCAAGCGGGCAATTATCACTCCCCGCCCCACCATGCTGGGCATTAGTGGTATGCAGTAACTTTTTATATCAATACTTAAACACTGTTATAGCCCTATTACCTAAATTATGAAAATTAAGAAAGCATTCATATCTCTCTCTCTATTTTTTTGGGCCACACTCAGCAGTGCTCAGGATCTACTCCTGGCTTTGTGCTCAGAGGACACTCCTGGTGGATCCTGGGGCCCCTATGGGATGCTAGGGATAGAACCTGGGTTGGCGGCATGGAAGGCAAACACTATCTGCCGTGTATCTGTCAACTCCCTCAGTTCAAATTTTAAGGAAAAGAAGTTTAAAAATTAGTCTTTGACATGGTTGATTATTTTCTCCTTTAACAAAACTGCTGAGGGAGCTGGGTACACTGGTGAAGGGTGTAGTACTGGAATTACGTGTGTGAGAAACCAATATTAATAGCACTGTAAATCATGGAATCTCAATCAATTTTTTTAAATAAAACTGGGGCGGGCGTAGCCCGCGGTGGGCGTCCCGCGGCTGGCCCGTCGCGACCCGGCATCCCATGGCGCCCGAGCACCGCCAGGAGTGATTCCTGAGGCAGAGCCAGGAGAAACCCCTGAGCATTGCTGGGTGTGGCCCAAAAAGCAAAAAATAAATAAATAAATAAATTAATTAAAAGCTGCCAATATTCTTCTTATAAAACATATGTTCATTTTATAAAATTTAGAATAAAATCTCTTATTTGTAATCTTCTCTTATAATATTCATATGCCTGTATTTCCCTTCACTAAATGAAAGTGCGACTTATTGTGTTCTCTTATAATATTCGTATGCCTGTATTTTCCTTCACTAAATGAATGTGCAATTTATTATGTTTCTGCTGCATGGCAGTTTACAGTTCCTCAAAATCAACTTTTCCTGTACACAGAAATTTATTTTATTTGTTTTCAATTTGTTTTTGAGCCACACCTGGAGATTCTCAGGGGTAACTCCTGGCTCTCTGTGCTCAGGAATTCTGGTGGTGCTCGGGGATCCATATAGGACACCAGGGATTGAATCTGGGTCAGCCACATGCAAAAGCAAATGCCCTACCTACTGTACTATTGCTCCTGCCCTTGTACAGAGAAATTTAAGCCAACAGTTAGTTCCAAAATCATATTATAGTTACTTTAAAAAGTGGCAGTAAGTGCCAGGGAAATAGCTCAAATAACTGAATCCTATGCTTTGCCTGCAAAAGATCCAATTTTTTTTCCCAACTGCACATGATTCAAGTTCTGCAGGGGGCAGCACCCAAGCACCACCGTATGTGTCCCTCAAAAAAAAACAACAATACAAAGTAGGTTTACAAGGAACGAATCTGTAAGTGAATTCTGAAATCACTTGTATTTTTTACCAAAACTATACTACTAATTCAGTAATAAAGATAGTTGATTTCAATCCGTTTTTTGAATTTTGTTTTCAGGTGTGGCATCCAGCAGCGCTCAGGGGAAACTCCTGGATATGTGCTCAGGAATCACTCCTGGTGAACTGGAGGGACCACATGATATGCCAGGGACTGAACTGAGTCACCACATGCACGGTAAGCACCCTACCCACCACCTTAGAACTTCAGCCCGATTTCAAACTGTTTTAATTGAAATAGTGTTGAAGTCTACAGTACTTAGCATTTTGCCAATGTGATACCAAGTTCTGCTCCTACCTCGTTACTGCCAGCTTCTCTCCTTTCCGCCAGTCCCACAGCACAATGCTGTGGCCATCATCTATTCCAACTGAAGTCAAACGCTTCCCGTCCGCTACAAAATTAACCAGAGAGGCATATTTACAACCATTAATAACCATTAGATAAAAAATACTGAGTATATATTCTAAAAATCATTTCTCCATATTAAAACCTTTTACAAACCATGTTAAATTTTAACTAAGTATGAACACAGCTATAAGAAGAACCAGGAATTTATTTACTTTTATGTTCATAGCAGCATTATTCACAATAGCCAGAATCTGGAAGCAACCAGAGTGCCCGAAAATCGATGACGGGATAAAGAAGCTTTGGTACATCTACACAATGGAATACTATGCAGCTGTTAGGAAAAATGAAGTTATAAAATTTGCCTATAAATGGATGGACATGGAGAAGATTATGTTGAGCGAAATTAGCCAGAAGGAGAGAGACAGATACAGAATGACTGCATTTATTTGCATGGCATAAATATATATGTACATATTATGATACCAATATCCAAGGTCAAATGAAGCATATATCAGGAGGTCTTGTCAAAGGTGGAAATTATCACAAACGTGTGGGAGTCAGAGTTTAGGAGAGACAGAAAATGGAACAGGGTGCTAATAATTGTCGAGGGTACTAATGCCAACCTAGAACTGAGCATGAAATAGAGGCAAAAGGATTCACATGACAACCTTTTTTAATGTATGTTCTGTAATCCATAGTCTAGAAGGGAAGGAAAAGAGAAAGAGAGAGAAAGGCAAAGAAATAAAGAACCTGCCATGGAGCAGGGCTGGGTTAGGGGGGAGGGAACCGGGGATGTTGTTAGTGGGAGATGGGCACTGGTGGAGGGACGGGTGCTGAAACACTGTATGACCAAAACCCAAACATGAACTTTTTAATTGTATATCTTTTTTATTTGTATGGAGATGGGCACTGGTGGAGGGACGGGTGCTGAAACACTGTATGACCAAAACCCAAAACATGAACTTTTTTAATTGTATATCTTTTTATTTGTATATCTCACGGTGGTATAATAAAATACTTAAAAAAAAAAAGAAGAACCAGGAATTTATAGGAGCAGGGGGAAGAAATTTCTCTAAGCCTATAATCTGTAGATATTTTCTCTGATCTCAGTTTCCTGTATCTATCCAACTTGGAAAGGGGCAGAGGGGTAAGATAAGAGAGAAAGAGATAGAAAATGAGAAGGAAAGGAAAAATGCAGGGAGGGTTCTTTTTAATTAAGTTTCCCATAAGAACTCATGGTTAGTATGAAAAATAAATGAGAAAAATATTGGTTGTACCATCCTACAGCAATTAATAGAGAAGGTCAACTGTTGGTTGACAGATCTAGCTAATCTGGGAGCTTTGTTGTTTTGCCCACTCCCAGCTTAATCTATTTAAGCCAAGGTTCATTCTAATGAGATCTCTCTTCTATGTAAACACTGCTAGAGGGTGTGGCAGTTACAGGAGTCACCTTGATTGAATAACTTCTGACTTATACATCTACTAAGACTTCTATGTTTTCTAGATTGGGCACAGCTCCTCTTTATACCCACTGCACCCAGCGTGGGACAGTTAGAATTTACCAGGAGATTACCATCCTGGCTACATTGAGACTATAGGAAGACTACAGGAAGGATAATACTAGTTTGCTCTAAGCAGGCGAGTGTGACCCTTTCAGTACACGAGAACAAGATACTCAGAATCACCCTGGTGCAGATAATAAGGACCTTGTGGGTACCATCTAGATTACATGAAGCTCATGATGCCACCTGCATGGCAAGCCTGGCAAGCTGCCCTGTTTTATTTGATATGCTAAATGCCAGTAACAATTATATTAGTTCATTCCTATGACCTAATATAATGGTTTGAGGCTCTTTATGTTCCTGGAGCAAATAGAGCCCTTGGGCTCTCAGCATGAGACAGGACATATGGAGATGTTACTGGTGCCCGCTCTAGCAAATAGATGATCAACGGGAGGATAGTGATAGTGATAGTGACTTTAGATCAGCCCTCTCTCTCTCTCTCTCTCTCCAGTGTTTTACATAAGAGATAATCTCAGGATTAGTCCTTGTCATAATCTTTGTTTATACCTGCAATAGGGTGTGGCACTACACTCTGTTTAGAGTTCTTTGTTGACATGACCCTCCCTGGATTACTTTGGTGTATATAAGGGGACTGACTTGAGGCCCCTTCGACTTTTGGCTCCTCAGCTTTCAGCTTTTGGTTCCTCGGCCTTTTGCTTTTGGTTTTTTTGTTCTTTGGCCTTTTGCTCCTTCTTCTGGGTAGGACTCATCTCAGGTGAGATCCTCTCTCATTGGTGTGAGATTTAGGCTCTTTTGTGTGGTCTAAGTTTGGACCAGAGCTAGAGTTTGTTCATTATATTGGAGTGCTGTGGAAGAGCTTTTGTACTATTAAAAGCCTTTTTTGGAACTGCACCCGGACTCGAGAGTTTTCATCTGTTCCCCTGGAGTCCTCAGAGGTAGAAGAGAACTTCTGTCCTGACACTGTTGGGGACCCCGGCGGCTTCCCCGACAGTCAACAACTTTCACTATCACTATCACTATCTTCCGTTAATCATCTATTTGCTAGAGCGGGCACCAGTAATATCTCCATATGTCCTGTCTCATGCTAGCTAGAACCCAAAGGCATCCACTTGCTCCAGGAACATAAAGAGCCTCAAACCATTATATTAGGTCATGGAAATGACCTAATATAAATGTTACTGGTATTTGGCATATCAAATACGACACGAGCAGCTTGCAGCTTGCCGTGCGGGCAACAACTTTAGTTGTTACTATTACCAAAACAACAGTTAATAACTACCAAGAAATTGGAATTATTTAACAAAGTGATAGCCATACTGATAAGAAAGCATGTGTTAGAGATGGTGAAGATTCTATACAATAAGACATTTGGCACTCTACCACACAGTTTGCAAATTTCAATTAGTTGACTATCACTACCAGTGGTATTCTTGGTGGCTCTTTTGTCATTAAATTTCTTATTTATGAACTTTTAGCAGATTTTTGATTGTTTCACTGTATCACTGTCTTCTCGTTCATCATCGATTTGCTTGAGCGGGCACCAGTAATATCTCCATATGTCTTGTCTCATGCTAGTGTAGCCCAAGGGCATCTGCTTGCTCCAGTAACATGAAGAGCCTCAAACCATTCCATCAGGTCATGGGAATGAGGTCTAAAGATAATCTATCTACATTTCATTCCTTTATGACTTCAGTCAGAGGTTGTTGTTGTTGTTGTTTTTTTTTGTGGTGCCATAGGCTGAATCCCGAGTTTCACACAGGCTTGCACTCTACCACTGAGCTCCAGCCCTCACCTACTGCCGTTTAATTTAAAAACTGTAGTGATTAATGTAAATTTCTACATCTATCCCTCTTATTCCTAATCTGTATCCTTTCACTGTGGAAACATAGTTATTAAAAATTTAAATATAGAGCAAAGAGCTCTATATTTAAAAAGTTATTTTGATAGGCCAGTTTAGAATTGTCACTTCACTGAAATGCTATGAACAAGAATCTCAATTCTCACAGCACTCTAAACATGTTCAAAGTTAACTCTGGCTGGAAAACAGTAAGTGAAACCAGTTTTTGCTCAAAGGAGTTATATCCAACTAGCAGTAAGTGAGATAGTTTTAGATGCTGCAAACACAATTTTGTTTTTGCTTTTGGGTCACAGCTGGTGTTGCTCAGGGGTTATTCCTGCCCTACACCTGGGAATCACTTCTGGAGGCTCGAGGGACCATATGGAATGCTGGGATTGAAACCAGACTGGCTGCATGCAAGGTAAGCACCTTACCTGCTGTACTCTCTATGTACAGCAGAAGATTATTTAATAGAAATCTATTTTAATGAGTATAAAAAAAGTAGAACCATCAGAACACCCATGTGCCAGCCAGCAAATCCATGTTCATGACTGATTTGTTAGGACAATAATATGCACATTTGATAAAAGCGGTACAGGTCACAGCTATGGAACAAGTTAGGCAATACCAATTTGGAGGAGACTGTCTGAGTCGTCTCTGGATATTCAGTATTATTACTAAGAGAGAAAACAGTCATACCTGAGAAATCAACAGCACAGACGCCACACTGGTGGTAGCCCTTTAGTATTGACAATGGTTTAACGGTCTCTGTATCCCATATGTGAACTGAGGGATCCCTACCTACCTAAAAGAGAATTATGAAAGTCATTTCACACAATTAAATGATTTGCTTTAATATCTTAAGAGGAAATGAAACAGGAAACTTTGGTTTCCTATTTTTTATTTAAATTAATTATTTTTTTTTTTTATTAAAGAGCCATGATTTACAAAGTTACGGATAGTTGAGCTTTCGCACACAATAATTCAACACCAATCACTCCACCAGTGTCCCCAGATTCTCTCCCTATCCCAACCCTCACTCCACTGTCGCCTGTCAACTTGACAGGCACATTACAAAGTTCCAGTGGTTGAACTTAGAGCTCATGTTTTCCGATCTGCTGAATCTGTGCTTTGGGTATGTGGCTATACCCCTCACTCCTATCACTGGTATAACTGGTGGTGAAGAGGCGCTGGGGCCATTCCCAGCTAGCAGTTCAATATGAGGGCCCCAGGATGTCCAGCTGCCTTCGATGCTCAGGGCCTCCTGGGCCACACCCAGTGTTTCTCAGGGGCAACCGAGGTCATACCCAGTAGTGCTCAGGGAATGGTACCAGGGATTGAATCAAGTCTGGTTTCATGCAAAGCTTGTTCCTTAATCTCTATATCATTATTTTTTCCCCCTCAACATGTTTTTTCTTTGAAATTTCTTGGTTGTTGTTATTTTTGTTTTGGGGTATACCTGGAATACCACAATGGCTGGTATTCAGGATTTACTCTTATCTCTGAACTCAGAGATCACTCCCTGGCAATGCACAGGGAACCACGTAGAGTGCTAGGGATCTAACCCAGGTGAGCTGAATGCAAGACAACCATCTTATCTGATGTATTGTTACTCTAGCCCCAATTCTGAACACTTGATCACTTCACTTGACATCCCTTATTTGTCCATTTGCTCGAGCCGGCGCCAGTAACGCTTTCCATTTGTCCCTATCGGCGTGCCAGTGTAACCAATGGCATCTGCTGGCTCCAGGAATACGAAGAGCCTCAAACCGTTTGTTCAGGGTCTTGACGAGGAAGTCTGACCATCTTGTAGGTGGGCGGCATGTGACATTTTGATGTCCCGTGGAATCCAGTGGGTAATGACTCTAGTCCAGCGGTCGTCTCCAAATCGCATTACATGTCCAGTCCATCTGATTTTTTGGCTCCTTGGCAAACGAGACAGCGTCCCTGATTCTCCGGATTCCTTCTCTCACTTGAGTGAGGCGTGATATTCCAAGCATAGCTCTTTCGATTTCTCTCTGGGAGACCGAATAGCATTCTCATCCTGCTTTCATAGGGCCCAGGTCTCTGAGGCGTATGTTAATGCAGAGAGAACAGAATTCTGAACAATTTTAAGAAATTATTTTAGAAGCCTACAGTATATAGCCCAGACTGGCTGTGATATTATAGCTAAGAAATGAAAAACTGTGAAAGCAAAGGAGCAGTGTGGCCCTGCCCTTTGGGAGAAAGGTTTTGAACCTGCTGGGCCAAAGTAGAATTGTTGTTTACACAAAACCAGAAGCAGGGGCCTGAGAGATAGTTCAGTGGGTAGGGTATTTGCCTTGCACATGGCCGACCAGGTTCGATCCCCGGCATCCCATATGGTCCCCCAAGCACCACCAGGAGTAAGTCCTGAGCGAAGAGCCAGGAAGGAGTAACCCCTGAGCATCACCGGGTGTGACCCAAAAATCAAAAAATCAAAACAAAACAAAAAATAAAACAACCCAGAAGCAAAGGAGCTAAAGCTTGATGGCAAAGAAAACCAGCATGTCTCTGACATAAACAGCACTTCGAGCTGAAGGTAATTAAAACTACCAAACTCAGAAAGTATTCCAGTTTTTGCATAAAGGTAAAATATATATACACACTTAAAAATTTCATTAAGTTTTAACAGAACTATTACATAAGATTTTGTGTACAACCTTTTGAGGATATAAATTCTATTTGGGGGCTGGAGAGGAAGCACAGGGGTAGGCACTTGTCTTGCATGCAGCCGACTCTGGTTTGACCCTCCCCCAACACAAATGGTCCCAAGAAGTACCACAAGAAGCGATCCCTGAGCACAAAGCCAGGAGCGATCTCTGAGCACTGTCAGGTGAGGCCCAAACCTATCTACCACGCAACTCTCCTTTTACTAGGAACAGACTCAAATGCAAAGATGACTCTAGAGGAACTAGCAAATCACTCTTGCTCTATGTGCCTCGTCCCATACCTATACCTTCTCCCACTGTGCCGCCCTTAGAAGCGTAAAACTGCTTTTCTTTGTCCTCCATGTCTCTAAGTAAGAATTATTTTTCAGGGGCTGGAGCCATAGCACAGGGTAGGGCATTTGCCTTGCACAGCGGCTGACCTGGGTTCAATCCTGGCATCCCATATGCTCCCAAGCTCCGCCAGGAGTAATTCCTGAGTGCAGAACCAGGAGTAACACACCTGCGTATTGCCGGGTATGACCCAAAAAGCCAAAAAAAAAATTCTTTTTCATTTTTTTGGTCACATCCACCAGTCCTTGGAGATGACTTTTGGCAGTGCCCAGAGCATTGGGGCCTTCTGCATGCAAAGCACATGTTTAGCCAATTTAGCACTGGCTCCCAATTCTCTATGATTTTCTTTCTTTTTGTACATTAAAAGTCTAAGAAACCACTTTTTAAAATTTATAGTCTGAACCTCAGCTCATTCCAAAAATGTTCCCTTTACCAACAATTCTAACTTTTTAAAAAATTGAATCACAGGGGCCGGAGAGATAGCCCAGCCGGGAGGGCATTTGCCTTGCAAGCGGCCGGCCATGCTTGCCTGGGTTCAATCCCGGCATCCCATATGGTTCCCCGAGCACTGCCAGGAGTAATTCCTGAGTGCAGAGCCAGGAGTAACCCCTGAGCATCACGGGTGTGACCCAAAAAGCAAAAAAAAAAAAAAAAGAGAATCACTTTGAGATATAGTTATAAAGTTGTTCATGACTGAGTTTCAGCCATACAATGCCTGAAATACATACCCATCCCTTCACCAGTGAACATTTCCCACCACCAATGTTCTCAGCTCCATCCCCACGCCCCCTGCCACCTGGTCGCACAACCTTCCTCTATAGCAGACACTTTTCTTTCTCTTCTCTCTCCCCCATCCCTCCCTATCTCATTTTCCTTTTTAGGCACTGTGGTTTGCCATCCAGTCACTGAAGAGTCAAGATAAAATCTAAGATGGGTTCAAGGTAACATGTTGCCTCCTTTCAATGGGCAAATGGCAGCGTCCTGTGGCCTAAATTCCCTTTACTCCCCATGGGTAAAGGGAATTTCACCCCACCTCCTTGCACACAACGTGTGTAACCATGTTCCAAGAGAGTTCTTCACTTACATTCAATACGAGAAGATACACTGGGACCCTGGGATAGCTCAGGGCTCAAGGATTCATGTCTCACGGTGAGGGCCCTGAGTTTGGTCCTCAGCGCAGCCTGGCCCTCCAACACTGATGGATAGAGCCCAGCACCACTGGCCTGAGCAGTGCCAAGAATCATCTAGTCTGGTTCATCCAGTATTTCAGAGAGTGGCCCCGACCCCTGAGCATGTACATTTAACCTATCTGGGCTAATGTGACGTACCTGGCCTGTTGCCACATAGTCTTTCAAAGGATGAATAGCCAGGCAGAGAATATCATCATCATGACCCAGGTAGAAACGCTGAGTGTTTTGCTGTCGATTATAAATGACACCTACTGCTGCCACATGGTACACAATTTCACCAATTTGAGTATAAAACAGATTACTTCGACAATCGTAACCTCTGTAACTGAATAGAGAAAAAGGTAATATAAAATCGATTTCTTTTACATGAACAACTCAAAACAGAATACAAGTCTTTTGTAAGGTTTTTATAAACAGTTTGATTAAATACAGCTTATTTCAAGTTATACAAGAAAAGGTGCAGAAAATGTACATAGTACATTACTCTCTGCATGGAAATAAAAGCAATTTATAGCAAACATCTGCATCAAAGAAACATAAAATATAAAACAAAACTTCATAAAAGTAATGCCTATTTTGACACTAGAGGAAAACATTTTTACTAAATAAATCTTCTAAATTCTTAATAGTGTTATTACTCAGTCAAGAAAATGAGTGCTTCATATTCAAAAGAGCAAGAACAACAAGTGCTGGCGTGGATGTGGGGAAAAGGGGACACTCATCCATTGTTGGTGGGAATGCCGGCTGGTACAGCCTTTCTGGAAAACAATATGGACTTTCCTCCAAAGACTAGAAATTGAACTCCCATTTGACCCAGCCATACCACTCCTGGGAATCTACTCTGGGAAACCAAAAATACGCAGCGGAAACACCATCCCTACTTTTATGTTCATAGCAGCATTATTCACAATAGCCAGAATCTGGAAGCAACCAGAGTGCCCGAAAATCGATGACTGGATAAAGAAGCTTTGGTACATCTACACAATGGAATACTATGCAGCTGTTAGGAAAAATGAAGTTATAAAATTTGCCTATAAATGGATGGACATGGAGAAGATTATGTTGAGTGAAATTAGCCAGAAGGAGAGAGACAGATACAGAATGACTGCATTTATTTGCATGGCATAAATATATATGTACATATTATGATACCAATATCCAAGGTCCAAGTGAAACATATATCAGGAGGTCTTGTCAAAGGTGGAGATTATCACAAACGTGTGGGAGTCAGGAGTTTAGGTAAGACAGAAAAATGGAACAGGGGGCTAACAATAGTCGAGGGTACTAATGCCAACCTAGAACTGAGCATGAAATAGAGGCAAAAGGATACAAATGACAACCTTTTAATGTATGTTCTGTAATCCATAGTCTGGAAGGGAAGGAAAAGAGAAAGAGAGAGAAAGGGAAGGAAATAAAGAACCTGCCATGGAGCAGGGCTGGGGAAGGGGGAGGGAACCGGGGATGTTGGTGGTGGGAGATGGGCACTGGTGGAGGGGACGGGTGCTGAAACACTGTATGACCAAAACCCAAACATGAACTTTTTAATTGTATATCTTTTTTATTTGTATATCTCACGGTGGTATAATAAAATACTTAAAAAAAAAAAATTTAAAAAAAAAAAAAAAAGAAAGTTTGTATACAAATTAACTTGTATTTGTTTTGTATTTTGTAGACCTTGGTTTATCAAATAACATGAAATGGCTGTTGGTTCAATCTTTTCTTGAATGAAGCTTGATTTTAAATAAATACTAATGTAAAAACATAAAAAAAAAAAAGAAAATGAGTGCTTAATGACAGAAAGGAAAGGAACTGAACTGTAAATTTATTACTGCTGGGATGAAATGTGAGATCAGTACTGCCAGATTTTCTAAGCGAATCCAGAAACTATTTTATTTGAATTAAGACAGCCAAAATACTCAGGCCAAAGCCACCAGAGTATCATTCCAAATTAGATATGTTTAGGGCAGGTGATAATCTCTTACATTTTTACTTATTTTCATTTAATAAGAGATCCAAATCCATAAATATAATACTAAACCTTCATCAGACTATTTTCTAAAAATTTTGTTATACCACCGTGAGATAAACAATAACAAAGATGTTCATAAGATGTTCATATTTGGGTTTCGGTCATACAGTGTTTCAGCACCCATCCCTAGCCTGCCTCTATGGCAGGTTCTTTATCTCTTTCTCTTTCTCGCTATCTCTTTCTCTTTTCCTCCCCTTCCACATTGTGGATTACAATACATACATTAAAATGATGTCATGTGTATCTTTTTGCCTGTATTTAATGCTCAGTTCTAGGTTGGTATTAGCACTTTCGACAATTATTGGCACACTGTTCCATTCTATCTTACCTAGCCTCTTGATTCCCACATGTTGGTGATAATTTCCACCTTTGACAAGACCTTCCTGATCCCCGCTTAACCTGACCTTGGATATTGGTATCAAATATGTACATATGTATATTTATGATCAGACTATTTTTAATTTAGTGAACATTTATATAATGCTTATAATATACCAATGTTCTAAGTCACTTATTTACCTTATCAGAATTCTAAGAAGTCAATACTATTATCTTCAATTTAAATAAGAGAAAGAAGAGATACAGAAAGTTTAGGTGAATTGCTCAAACTCACACAGTCAATGTGAGTCAAAATTTAACACATAAGTAAAAAATTATTTTATACCCATGAACAAAGTGTAATCTAATACTGTTTCCTGGAGCCTGATCTCTTCTTTTAAAAAGTGCCATCTTTTTTTTTTCTTTGTATTGATCTTTAAGCTGAGGTAGATCTTCTT
Source organism: Cryptotis parvus (assembly GCA_021461705.1). Lineage (NCBI taxonomy): Eukaryota > Metazoa > Chordata > Mammalia > Eulipotyphla > Soricidae > Cryptotis > Cryptotis parvus. Next base: position 30,304 of record JAJIBD010014203.1, read on the forward strand.
TGTAAACCTGTAAAAAATGTACACAAGATACATAATCTTAGAATATATATCAATAAAGATTTTCACACATTCCTAGATAAAATAGTGACCATTAATTGGATCACAAAATTGTTTCAAACAGGAAGATTTCCTGAAATTTACTTCTTTAAAGTGAATAAATTAGTGTACACTTTCCATACTATCACTGAAAAGGTCTTGTTTAGTGTTTCAGACAATGTTTATGCTTCATTAGAGAATATTTTAATGGAAAAATACCGGAGTACATTTTGACAAAAGTCTATAGACAAAGAGAGTGAGTTGAGTCTACAAGCACATAGTGTTATCAAATTCTCATTATTGTGGAAGAACATTTTACATAGTATGCTTTATTTTATTTTGGGTGCCACCCAGAAGTGCTCAAGGATTACTCCGGCTACATGCTCAGGGATCACTCCTGGCACGTTTGGGGGACCATATGTGGTGCTGGGGGTCAAACCTGAGTAAGCAATGTGCAAGGCAGCAAGGCGAATTGTCCTACATGCTGTACTATCACTCTGGCCCCTACATTTATTTATTTACTTAGCTAGTTTTTTCAGGGGGAGATGGGTGGATACAACTTCCTGTGCTCAGAGCTTAATCCTGGTTCTGTGCTCAGGGATCACTCCTGGCAGTGCTCAGGGATCACATGAAGTGCCTGGGATCAAACCTGGGTTGGCTATGTAGAAGGCAACTGCCCAACCCATTGTATTATTGATCTAGCTCCTTACACAAGTGTACATTAACTCAAAAAAAGGGAAAAATAAAATATTCCACATTTCTTGGAAAATATAAAAACAGACAAATAAACAAGAGGAGGAAAGAGAAGAAGATAAACCTTGTGTGTGTGTGTGTGTGTGTGTGTGTGTGTGTAGGAGCAGCAGTGGGGAGGATATTAAAATCTACCTGTCGATGGTAGGTGAGCTGTGTTTCTTGCTCAATTTCAGAATCCAATTCTGGAACATCAGACAGATCTGAATCTGATTCATCACTATTGGAATCAGCCAGACTCTCTGCAATTTTAAAAAGGAAATGTTTCTTAAGATTCATTCATTTACAAAACACACCGTAAACTTAGTGATTAAGAACTCACTACGCCAGTGGACATGGGGACAAGTCAGAAGACAAGCAAATGAAACAATCTATTTATGTGACACTGACATCAGCAAACTACTAGGGATTAACTTCCCTCCACTCCCTGCAAACTCAATAGCTCCTTTAAAGTCCATCCGGCTTCCCCTCCATGCACACCCGGTGAAATGCCAGTGCAATGTAAGAGTGAATATAATCTACAACAAATATGAAAGATAGCAAAGAAAACAGCATATGCACCAGATGAAGTGACTTTTTTGTTTTGGGGCCACCTCTGGCAATGCTCAGGATTTACTCCTGGCAGTACTTGTAAAACCATATGGGATGCCAGGACTGAACCTGAATCATTTGCCAGCAAGGCAAGTGCCCTATCTGCTGTACTATTTCTCCAGTCCCATTGGAAGTAACTTTTTTATTTGCTATAAAAGCATAAAGTAAAACAGGGAAGATGGGATTATTACTTTAATGAGATAAAGTAGAAAATTAAAGTTAAATATATTTAGATACCGTAGTTGAAAACTTATCTATAAAAGAGAATTTATTATGCTATATTGTATCACTGTATCACTGTCTTCCCGTTGTTCATCGATTTACTCAAGCGGGCACCAGTAACATCTCCATACGTCTTGTCACATGCCAGTGTAGCCCAAGGGCATCTGCTCACCCCAGGAACATATAGAACCTCAAAGCCATTCCATCAGGTGATGGGAATGAGGTCTATAATTATTATTGGTATTTGGCATGTCAAATACAACATGGGTAGCTTGCCAGGCTCTGCCTTGCAGGTGGGATACTCTTGTAGTCACCTCTCATCTCATGCATTTATTGATGAACTGCGTGGCCACTTTGCGAATTGGGCTTGTGATCAGCTCTTCTGCTGGATAGAGCTCTGATGAACTGGGAAGTCCGGACGTGGAAAATGGGGGGCCCTCATGGTGTGGAGGTTCCTCTGGCTTCTTGTGAGGCTCTGTTGGGATGGCGGGTCAGGGCTAGAACCCGCCTTCCCCCCCCAAGCGGGAAGAAGCCTGGCAAGCCCAGCCCAGAACCCTGACTTAAGAACATGGAAATAGACTAAGCTGTGAGCGGATAAAAACAGCGAAGCTCCCAAAATAGCTAGCTCCAACACCTATTCCAGCCATGCCCAGGGCCTGTTTTCCGAGTCCAGCCATACCCAAATCCTGTTCCCCATGTCCAGCCATGCCTAGGGCCTGTCCCCTGAGTCCAGCTATGCCCAGAGTCTGTTCACTAAGTTGAAACATGCCCAAAGCCTGTCCCCGAGACCAGCCATGCCCAGACCCTGTCCGCCAAGTCCAGCCATGCCCAGACCCTGTCCATCGAGTCCAGCCATTCCTAGAGTCAGTCTTCTGATATATAAGTAATTATATAGCATAAAATAAATTACTAGAAGACAAGTTAAACAGTCAATCATAACTATTTCTGTGAACATACTAACATTCAGCACAAACTAAAATGAAAGAATGAAATTATTATAAATAAATTATGAAATTAATTTATTTGAAAACCAAAAAATGATAGTGTATGATCGCACCTAAAAAATTTGATGGCACTTGACAGGAAAATGTCTTTTTGTTAACACTTATTGAATGGTATATTTATTTGTTGTCATATTATGGTCCTACAAGAGAGCTTTTAAATAAATATATCAGCACCATAGTAAATGGTACTATGAATTTTGCTTCAATAATAAAATGATAAAATAAAATAAAATAAAATGCCTGATTCTAAGCATAGAAAATAGAATATTTTTTAAATTTCCAGGAATAGTAGCTATACTATTAACTTAGGAGATTAAATGATACATGGATGGTAAATGTGTTCTACTTGGGCTACTCAAGAGACAGAAGAGTCTGACAGAGACACTGCCCCAGACTGGAGTCTGACAGAGGCACCGCCCAGGCAGCATGTGGTACTCACCTTGGGGTGCTATGTGAAGGGCATCTTTTAGCTTTCTTTCTGGAATAAATTTCCACTGAAAGACAGAGTGATCTGCTCCACCAATAGAAATAACCCACTGATGGTCATGTGACCACCTGACATTAGTTACATGAGCTGAATGGCCAATATATTTTTTAAACTTGGCTCCTATAACAAAAAGTATATATAGCTATAAAATTTTTTAAATGTAACACATAAAGACCACTTTAAGCAATTTCTTGAATTGTCCGAGTCAATGCATACTCTTCCCACCTGAGAACCTGACACTTTAAAGGCAGGAATCTACAACAGCGAACAAGTATGGAACTACGGAATCACCAGCCTGAGCTTCTGGGTCTACTGAACTCAGGTATGATATCAATAAATTATGCATTTAAATTAAACTCCTCAGGTATCCCCCATAACCACCTTTTACTAACTGCATTTTAATTTTTGCCCATCAGTTGATCAACAACCCAGGCGAAAATGACTATAGAATCTCCTTTAGGTATTGACACTATAGGAAAACAGAAAAGCACATACTCATTGCACCTAATACAAACTTCCATACTACAGGAAAGAGTACTTTGAAAATGAGATTCCAGCAAAAGGTTGCTTTTCCTGAGTAATAAGTATGCCTTCTGTTCTTAAAAATCTACAATAGGGGACTAGAGAGATAGTACAGGGGGAAGGGCATTTGCCTTACAAGCGGCGACATTTGGAACTCCATCTGGTCTGAGCCCTGTCAGAATGATCCTGAGTGCAGAGCCAAGAGTAAGTCCTCAGCACCACTGGATATGGCCTACCCCTCAAATAAACAAACAACAAAATATGCAATAATAGTTTGTTTTGTTCTCTTTTATTTTAGTTTCCAGGCAACTCAATGTTGATGTCTGATTACTGTTATTTTATTCATGTGGATTTTAATATCGTACTTGTATTTCTATTTTCCCTGGCATAAACTCCCTAATCATATAATTATTTTAGCATTTATACACTAATATTTAGTATTTATATATTTTAGTATATATACATATATATAACTAAAGTTCAGAATAAGGCATGGGATAAATAACTAATAAAAATTTTATTTAATATCCCTAAGCCTAAAAACAGAACGATTAACATCATTATATCCGAAGGAATAAACAAACAAGAGATAATATATAAAACATACAAAAATAATAACCAATGAGAGGATTGTTTCTATTTCTTATATCACTATTAAAGATAAATGGGAAAACAACATATGTTGAAGATACTAGCAAAAAATACAATCTCACATGTAAATAAATCAGCAAACTAACAGTTGCCAGATGTAACCTCAATTCATACAACTACTTCAACAGAATTCTTGGTGGGTGGGTAGGGAAAGACCTAAGAACATTTCTGCTTGGCTGGGGTGTACCTCAGAGGCAGAGCCGCTTGTCTTGCATGTGTGAAGCCCTGCGTTGGACTCCCAGCACCACCAAAACAAAAAACGGAAAAAAAATCCAACTTCAGTTCAGCAAATTAAATAATTTAGAAAACATAGCCATCATTGTATAATAAAAATAAATGAAGCATAAAATAATTACTTAATATATTAAAGCATAGTATTAGTTCATTTGTAATATATGAACACAAAAATGATTTTCAATTATATAATCAACTAGGAAAACAGGAAAAAAGCTATGTTCATGACATTCTATGCCAGATAGGCAGATATACATTTTATTGTAGTCTTGTGTTTTGTGGGTACCACCTGGCTGTGCTTCAGGGTTCCTCCCAGCTCTGCACTAAGGGGAAGGGTGGCAGCTGGCAGTGTTCAGGGACCTTAGGCGATGCCAGGGATCAGCTCGGGCTTCCACATGACACACACACACTCATGCATTGAAACCCTCCAGCCCTCAGAAGCGCGGTTTTATTTCAGATTCATTAGCAGCTGCTCCCAGCAAAGCTTGCTCTACTGCAGGGCCTGCAGTATGGAAGTCAGACACTGTGGAACGGGGCTCCTGAAGCCACCATAGTGCTGCTTGCATGTGGCACTACCTGGGGGGTCCGATAGTGCTGGACTAGACCCAGGGCCTCTTACGCTAGGTATGTGCCATACCTCTTGAACTACCTCACCAATCCAGCATAGATAATTTAAAATATATTCTCTATTGTTTCATGGCTAATTTTCTGCAAAAAATTAAAAATCTGTTTCTCAGAAAGAGGTTACTTAATATTTTGAAAGTAAAGGTACCTTTTCTTAAACAAGGATATCGAAATAATTTTACAATCCCATAGTCCGTCAGCTGTAACTAAAACTTGGCCAATATGGTTTCCATCTACTGAATTTATATCATTGATTTCTGAATACTT
>JAJIBD010014204.1:0-30422 GCA_021461705.1 Cryptotis parvus
GGTATGACCCAAAAAACAACAAACAAAAAAATAAATATTATATCACTTCACCAACAGTGAAGTGGGCTACATCCTTAAGGACTTGTTAAGTCCTTTAAATTATGATTCTTATTCTCAGCTAATACAATGAGCCACACAGAGGACAAGCAGATGTTTACACTAAGTTTTATCACTCCCTGGTAGACCATGAGAGGAAACTCTGGACATCGGCCCCCACCACAGAGCAGGGCTCTGTATGAACACAGAGTTCTCCGGCTCCTTGGGGAAAAGGGAAACAACCACAACAAACCAACATTCAACTACTGAGCTAAAAAATACGTTTGAGGAAAAAAACCGAAGTGTTGAAGAAGAAAATAAGGAATGTTCCTATAAAGATTTGGGGAAAGTGTGGTGTTAGATTAAAAAAGAAAACACAAGTGTAAATGGACCTTTCCCGTATTTATTTCCTCATCCAGCTCAACAGTTTTTTGCCCCAGTTAGAAAGATACACAAAACAAGGCACGAGCGGATTAATGAGGACAACACAACATCCTATTTTTTATGGTAATACCAGAGAGAAAACATGGGCCATATGACTCAACTAAATTCAACCAAAAACTCTACCTGCATGGTAAACCTTGGGCTGTCAGAGAAACCAATGAGTGAAATATGGTCCGTGTCCTGGCGAATGCTTTAACTGTCCAGGGAAAAGGAAAGCAAACTCTCATTCCATGATGCAGTGAGGGCTATAATCAGCAAACACTGACAGTCCACAGCACCTGAAACAGATGTGGCCAATAATTCTGCCCCCACGGCTAGAGCAAAATTGGGGGAGGATTGGCACCTGAGCTGGGTCCTAACAAAATTAAGTAGGCAGGGAAAAAACAGTTATCCAATATTCTATCTAAGGAATGCTCATTTTTAACACTATCAATACTTTTTTATGCTGTCAAAACCAGAAAAATGACAATACTCAAATACTTATAAATACTGCCCTTTAGAAAATAACTCCTGGTCAGTCGTCTATTCAACTGAATAACCAATAAGACGCTACAGCAGCCAGGACTGAACCCAGGGCTCAGCCAGATGGAGCACGTGCTCTACTGCTGAGCTATATCCTAGGCCCAGGAGGAAGAGAGCGGCATGGAATGCCTTCAAAGGCATCGAAGAAATAGCTAAAAGGACAAAGAACCTCCGGCTCCGGGCACATCTCTTTGACTCCACCGTTCTCCCTGCATTAACAACGCCTCAGAGACCTGGGCCTATGAAAGCAGGATGAGAATGCTATTCAGGTCTCTCAGAGAGGAATCGAAAGAGCTATGCTTGGAATATCATGCCTCACTCAAGTGAGAGAAGGAATCTGGAGTTCTGACCTCCATCGCTATTCCAGAATCAGGGGACGCTGTCTCGTTTGCCAAGGCATCGAAAATCAGATGGGCTGGGCATGTAATGCGATTTGGAGATGACCACTGGACTAGAGCCGTTACCGACTGGATCCCATGGGATGTCAAAAGATCACGTGGCCGCCCACCTACAAGATGGTCAGACTTCCTTGTCAAGACCCTGAACGAATGGTTTGAGGCTCTTAAAATTCCTGAATCAACCAGATGCCATTCGGCTACACTGGCACGTGATAGGGTCCAATGGAAATGTTACTGGCGCCCGCTCGAGCAAATTGATGAATAACGGGATTCAAGTTATCAAGTGATCCTAGGCCCAAGAGAATATTTTTTATGCTTTTTTGATTTTGGGGTTTTAGGTCACACCAAGCAGTGCTCAGGGCTTATTCCTGGCTGTGTTCAGAAAAATACTCCTGGTGGACTCGGAGAACTAAACAGGTGGTGGAGAAAAACCAGATCAGCCATGTACAAGGCAAATGCCCTATACATACCTGGGGAAATGTATAGAGCATTTCCTGGGAAAATATCTCTCCAGGCATTTCCCTGCCAATAAATATTTTAAATGCTGTGACTATAAACAGTAACAAAATTAGTCATAAAACTAGAGGGAAAACATCCAATAATTGTATGAACATAGTTCTCAGGCTCTGTATTAAGAGAATGTTAAATGAGTCTGTATATAAGGTTCTGAAAGCACCTACAATGCTGGTATTGAATAACCACTCTTCAGAATCTTGAGCCGGAATGGGGTCAACTATTCGGGGAAAGTCAAGTGCATTATTTATTTACTTACTGACTATATTTAAACACCTGAAGATCACACAGGCTGTTACTTCTGAAACATAACGTCTCAGAGTTCATCTAGACTTTTTTTTTTACTTCAGTCCGTGGTCTGCTATATTATAAAAAGTGCAGTAAACCTCATTATAAAGACTGTGACCATTTTATTCAGAAAAAACCCAAACTTTACCTTCTGAAATGACATTTGGGCATATAGACAGTAGTGTAAACCATATGGTTAATCTCAAATCTAAGCCTTGGTGATTGTGTGTTCATTAAAGCATAAACACCAGCAGACTGAACTCAGCAACTTAACCACCCTTCACTGAAAGGTAAGTCGCCAGCCTGATTTCCGTGAGTCAACTGCCCTCACCTGAAGGGAAAATTTATCCCCAAGTGGACACGAACCCAAAAGAGTGACACCCTGTACCCCTAAGATCCCTCCCACTCTGAGGGCTTTGTGACCGAGCCTCAATTCACAAACAGCGGCCAGCTTGGCTCATCCCTGTCCATCTCAGGCCCTGAGAAAGGCACAGAAGCCCTCAAAGGAGAGGACAGGGTCTACACTATTAACATCAGTCACTGCCCACCAGACTGGCCTCGTTCAATTCTTTTATTGAAGAATTCGTCAATTCTTGTCTCTGGGACAGACTAAAACACAGGCCCAATGAGCGTGTTTCAAAAAAGACTGTCATTATGTGCAAGACCCAAAAGCCAGCCCCGTGCTTCTTCCGGAGGCGAGGAAGGATGTTTTCTGATGTCTCTGAAGAGCTGGAGCTGATCTCAAGTCCTAGCTTGCAGACTCCGAGCGGGGGCTCTTCCTTGCGGCTGCAGTCAGGCTGGACCCAAGCTGGGAGGCCGTCAGGGGAGCACAGAGAGGAGAGACTGGACGTGGGCTGAAATCACGACAACCAATGTCCCCAGATGACCAAGAGCCTGGGTAGATGCGGGCATCTCCCCGCCACGAATAAGGGCAATAAAGCAGGTGTATACCAGGCTCCTTCCTCGGAGGCACTCCTGCCTTCCTCGCTCACTCTATTTTATTTCTTTTTAATTTTAATTTAATTTTTGTTCCGTGGCTCGGCGCTAGGGGAGCTAGTCCAGGACGCCGGGATCGAGCCCGGGTCAGCGCACGGCAAGTGCCCTAAGCGCTATCGCCCCGGCCCCTCCTAGCAAGTTTCTCGAAGCAGTTTTCTTTAAATAAAAATTCCCTTCAGTAGGAGAGAGAAAAGATAACAAGGAAATGCAGCAGCGCCCAAGCGATAAAGTTTGCCTTGACTGCTCCAAACTGCCCACCGGCCAGAGACGCGGCGGTCACTCCCTCTCCGCGCCCTCGGGCCACGCCACTGACCAAGCCTCGCGCCCGCGCCTGGACAGGGGGACCCGGGGGCTCTGGACGGTGCTGACCTGCGCGATGCACGGGAAGGGGGTCCCGGCACCCGCGCGGGCTGCACCAGCGCCCCCGACCGCCGCGCTCAGCCCAAGCCCTCCGGGTGGGGTGGGGTCGGGCCCCGCGAGCGCCGGGCAGGGGGTCCAGGGGGCGTTCGGGCCCCGCGAGCGCCGGCGCGGCCTGGACACGCGCGCGATTCCCGCACGCCGCGCCAGGCCGAGCAGGGGTGACAGGCGCGACCCTCAGCGGGGTCCCGGGCCCCGGAGCTGCGGCCGCCGCCTGCCCCGAACTCCGCGAGGCGCGCCCAGGCCCCCGACTGTCCGGCGCCCGCGGAGGCCGGTCCCCCACGGCCACCGAGACCTGGAGCCTCCGACAGTTTCGCTGGGCTCGAGACTCGGCTCCGGGGCGCCTGGGGGACCCCGACTCCGGGCACGGCAGCAGCTCCGGCCCGGGGAGCGCGCTCGAGCCCGGCCCCGCGCCGAGCACCGGCGGGAAGCGGCCTCCGCGCCCCAACTCTCGGCGGCGAGCGGGGACGGGCGCGGCCGCGGGTCTCCGGGCTTTGTGCCCGCCGGGGACGTGACAGCGCGGGCGCGCGCGTCGCTCCCGCCAGGGCCGCGGCCGGCGCCCGCCGCGCCCCCTCCCCGCCGCGCCCCCGCGCCTCACCGGGTCGCAGCTGCAGGGCCCCGTCGCGGCGGCTGCACCACAGCGCGCGCTCGCCCTGCTGCAGGATGTAGTGGTCCTTGGCTTGGAAGAGCTCCATGCCGGCCCGCGCGGCGTCCTCTTCAGGCGGCGCCTCAGGAGCGGCGGCAGAGCAGCGCCCGGCCGGGCGGCGGGACCGCGGCAGGAGAAGGTGCTGAGGTGCTGAGGCGCTGAGGCGGCTGAGGCGGCTGAGGCGGCTGAGGCGGCGGCAGCCTCCGAGGCCTCCCCCCGCCCGCACCCGGAGCCGCCCCTTGCCCGACTCCGCCCAGACGCCGGCCCCGCCCCGGACAGGCTCCACCCCAGGATGACCCCGCCCTCCCGGCCCCGCCTCTTCGTTAGGCCCCCCCCCCCTTAGTGGCTCCGCCCCCCTTCTCCCTCCCTTCCGTTCTCCTTCCCGCCCTTTCCCGCTGCCTTCTCCCGGCTCCTCCTTTTCTCCGCCCCTACCCCAGCCCCTCCACCGCCTCCCTCCTCCTCCTCCTCACTCATCCCCTGGCTCCTCCCCACCCCCGCCGGCCCTCGTTTCCGGGCCGTGGTGACCTCAGCGAGACCCCGGCGGGGCTGAGTCAACCTGCTGCCTTCCCTTGGCAGGGCGGTCGAAGCGCTCCTGGGGCCTCCCTCCCATGCTGGGAATTACCATGCTTTGCATTTTTCACCCGCCTTGAGAAAAGGAAATACCACCCAGACACTGTGTGTGTGTGTGTGTGTGTTTGTGTACAAACACACTGTGGGTCTGAGTGTACATCAACTAGGCGCATACAGCAATTAAACAATAGAACAATTAAGAATACACTACTTAAAAATGAAACTTCTAGGGGACTGTAGTAACCTCATCTAGCCGCCTGTAACAGGAAAATACACAGCTGGGTGTATGTGTACATCAACCAGATACATGCAAGAATTGAAAATACACAGGTCTTGGGGCGGAGTGAGTCCAGCAGGTAGGGCGTTCGCCTTGCATGTCGCCGACCAGGTTCGATCCCGGGCATCCCATATGGTCTCCGGAGCACCTCCAGGAGTAATTCCTGAGTGCAGAGCGAGGAGTAACCCCTGAGCATTGCCCGTGTGACCCCAAAAAGCAAAAAAAAAAGAAAATACACAGGTCTTGTGTGTGCTGAAGAAAATACTCATTGACAGACTTGCCACACTGCGGAGAAGGGAGCGAACGTCAAAACCTTTACGTTCCACTTCAGCACACGGGCCTGGAAATACATAAAAGTGAGTTTGGGACCAGAGCAATAGTACAAGCGGGGAGAGTGTTTGCTTGCCTTGTTCACAGTCAACCCATCTTGACCTCCAGCATCCGTATGGTCTGCTGAGCACAGAGCCAGGATAAACTGAACACCACCAGGTGTGGCCCAAAAACCAAAAACAAGGAAGAGGAGGAAGAGCAAGAGGAAAAGGAGGAAGAGGAAGTGGAAGAAGAAGAGGAGGAAGACTGCTGTGATCGATCACTCAGATAATAGCTGAAGTAAATGAACCTTAATTACCCTTGGTAGTTTTCTAAATCAGTGAGTTTTTCTACTTGTATCTAACACCAAAAGGAAGGTAATTTTCTTCACTCCCAGCCTTCTATTTAGACTAAAGTGAGAAGGGCTGAAGAGAAGGAAGAAGTTAACGATCCAATCACACAGATGTTCCTTTTTGGATTTCCAAAGCCCAGAGAGCCCATAATGACAAAATGTCCTGGAGTACCGGGACATGCCTCTGGGCCACCCAGACACCTCAACAGAAAGCTGAGGGACTGGAGAGAGGGCAGCAGCAGGAGAGGCACCCTGGTTCCATCCTGGTTCCATCCCCAGCACCGCATTCATCTGACTCCGGAGCACTGCCAGGAGTGAGCCCGCAGCACCACCTGATGTAGCCCCAAACAAAAGGTAAAGAAAAATTATTTTAATGGTAATTTGTTTTGTTTTGTGGCCACACCGGCGATGCTCAGGCGGTTACTTCTGGCACAGGAATTCTGCCCATCCTCCTGGGATCATTTGGAATGCTGGGGTTCAAATCCAGGTTCAAATCGCGTGCAAGGCAAGCAGCCCACCCACTGGATTCCACCTAGGGCTCTGCCGCTGGGTCCAGCTCCTTAGCCTCCAATAGTAATTGTTTGGTGTCACTTGGGGTAAGAAGAAAATGGAGATTTGAAAATGAAATGTCATCGGTTTCAGATTTATTGTTGGATTTAGCCATCTATTGACTTTCCTTAGCAAAGATGAGTAGGTGATGAGAAAGTTTGACAGATACCTTACGCAAATTATTTCATTATTTTTAAGTGGCACTGCCAGATGTGAAATATAAATGCCATCATAGTAATTTTCCAAGCTCTTGTTTAGGTAACTGAAGCTGTCCCCCCTGTTTTTCTATCAATGGTTCTAACTCTGTTTCTCTATTCGAACCCTCAGGGAAGTTTTCAACCAAACCCGTGCTTGGACTTCAGACCCACAAAGCCAGAATTGACTCTGGCGTCAGTATTTGTTTTCCAAGCCTCCCCCACAGAGGAATTTAATGTGCCATCAGGGTTGAGTGCTACAGTTTTAAATGAAATTAGGAAAATCTGCCAGTGGCTTTAGCAGAACCTCATTAGCCAGTCATTAGCTAATGCTATTATACCAGGCCGGTTACCTCAAGATCCCCGGCAATGAGCTGTCTTCAGGAAAGAGAAAACGCACAGGGCAGATGTTCCAGCCGTCACCCTGACCCAGATGGACACTCTCTCCCTCTAGCTCTAGTGCTGGGCCGGCTTTGGGGTCTGGAGAGCCCCTGACCGGGCAAAACCGAGGGGTGAAGAGTCAGTTCCCCCCCCTGGAAACCAGCCCATTCCCATTCTCCTGCTGTGACTTCCTGAACCTTCCACCCTGCTTGCCAGATGCCCCTGACTTGGCAGCTGCTTTGCTCCCCTGGCTGGGGCCCCCATCTTTGGCCTGGGGGTACCTGCAGACCTCATCACTTTCTGTGTTTCCTCCTGTGCTTGAATAGTGTCATTAGATTAGAGTGAAAAGTTTATCTGAAACTCTTCTGCTTTATTTTGCTTTGGGTTTGTGATATCCAGCTGTGCTCAGAACCTGCTCCTGGCTCTGTGCTCACTCCTGGTGATTCACTCCATGGAGTGGCAGAGACAGAGCCCAGGTCAGTCTCAGGCAAGGCCAAGCGACTTATCTGCTGTACTATCTCTCTGGCCCCAGGTCTTGGGTTTCCAAACACTGATGGCCCCTCAGGTAGTTACAGATCTTCTTTTCAAGTATTTGTCTTTTTTAAGTATAGCCACCAGGAAGTTCAGTTCTAGCCAGTTCCGTCTGACTCAGTCAATTCAATCTCTCCAAGCCTGTTTTCTTATCAAAACCAACGGTTGGTCAACATAGCAATAGTACAGCGGGGAGGGGGCTTGCCTTGCACATGACTGACACAGTTTCAATCCCTGACATTCCATATGGTTCCCCAAGCACCGCCAGGAGTAACCCCGAACATCATCAGGTGTGACCCAGAAAGCAAAAATCAAAAATTGAAATATAAAATCAAACGTCACCGGGGCCGGAGCGATAGCCCAGTGGGTAGGGCGTTTGCCTTGCACGCTGGTCGGCCCATGCAGGCCCGGTTCAATCCCGGCATCCCATATGGTCCCCGAGCACTGCCAGGAGTGATTCCTAAGTGCAGAGCCAGGAATAACTCCTGAGTGTTGCCGGGTGTGACTCCAAAAAAAATAAATAAATAAATAAATAAATAAATAAATAAATAAATAAAATAAATAAAATCAACGGTCACCAAAGCAATAACTGTGAGCAACTCTGTCCATGTAGTGAAACCTGCATAAATAACAAGTCTAACATCTTCTAAATAAAATAATCGACTATTGATTTGACCTTCAACGTCAAGCTGGTATTTGGGGATTCCGATTAGATCCTAAGTCCAGTGCTCTGGTAAAACTGAATCTTTCTGCCCATTTCCTATCCACTTGCCCTCATCTTGGGTATTGTTTGTCTATGAGAACTTGCTTTATTGCCTTATTCTTGCTTGCATATGAGAAATCTTCCAAAGGAGAGATTTTTTTAAAAGTATATTCCACCAAAAAGTTACTAATTAATTTAGCTACTACCAAAAAGTTACTAACTAATTTCTTAGATTAGCGGTCAAATGGTCAGGCTCCAGGTCAAGATCTAAGACACATGCCCATGCGTCCGAACCATTCATCAGCCGCCTTCTGTCTCTCTCTGCAGGTGAACCTGTGCTTCCTCCCACAGCCCTTCACCAAAGACAGCTGGGTTTTGTAATGACCATTTGAAGCATGCAAAGAAAACTGTCCGTTTAAGAAGCAACCTAGAATATTAAAGGGCACCTTCCCTCTGGAGGCTGTCTCTTCGGTCTAAAAGAGAAAGGGCACTTTGCTCACCAGAGAAAACCATGGGTCTTCATTTCTGTACTTTGAGGCAGAGAGCTTATGAGTGGTAGCTTTGTAATTGTATGGTCCGATAAAATTGTCAGGAGTCCAAGTTATTGTTTAAAACTGCTAGAATAGTCATTGCGCGATGTATGAGTGTGTCAGGGAATGAAATATAATTTTCTGCTGCTAATTTTTTCTCCTTCCAGAGAGAAGCTAATCAGCCTTTTCAGTGATCATTTCCTATTTGTCAAAGCCAGCTATCTCTCACTTCCTTTCTGTTACACATTTACTTTTCTATTTGAAAAATAAAAATAAAAACAGGATACTTGGGGCCGGAGCGATAGCCCAGCGGGTAGGGCGTTTGCCTTGCATGGGGCCGGCCCATGCCGGGTTCGATCCCCGGCCGTCCCATATGGTCCCCGAGCACCGCCAGGAGTAATTCCTGAGTGCAGAGCCAGGAGTAACCCCTGAGCATTGCCGGGCGTGACCCAAAAGCAAAAAAAAAAAAAAAAAAGGATACTTATGGGGTCCAGGAAATAGCTCAACGGCTGGAGCTCGTGCTTGGCAAGTGTCAGTCCCCAACAAAGCCCTACCACCTAAAAAGAGGTAATTATTAATAATCGGATCATTCTAAAATCAGCATTCTCTAAGACTATACAGTTCTAGACAGGTTCTAACTGATACCAGTAAGCCTAGCAAAAAGCCAGAGTAAACCACACATCATGCAGTCAGTCATTCTCAACATCCAGACTCCATAGTTCCTCAGAGCTCCATCCAAGAGAAAACCTGATCTTCCCCCTTTAAGTTTCATCATAAATGCTCGAGATGAGAGCCTTCTACTGAGACTATACCACCTACATGGCAGAACCTGGCAAGCTACCTGTGTTTTATTTACTTGTTATGCCAAAAACTAGTAACAATTATGGACCTCAGTTCCATGACCTTAAGAATGGTTTGGGCTCCTCCTGTCCCTGGAGCAAGCAGATGCCCTTGGGTTACACTTGCTTGTGACGGGACTAATGGAGATGTTACTACTGCCCACTCGAGCAAATCGATGAACAATGGGAAGACAGTGACAGTGAATCGGATTATTCTAAATAAGCTAATAATGAAAATCATGTCCGTGGGGGAGGGGGAGGGAACCGGGGACGTTGGTGGGAGATGGGCACTGGCGGAGGGATGGGTGCTGGAACACTGTATGACCAAAACCCAAATATGAACTTTTTAATTGTATATCTTTGTAATTGTATATCTCACAGTGGTATAATACTAAACAAAAAAAAAAAAGAAAATCATGTCCGAAGTGTACCATTAAATAGAAAAAAGTTGAAGTGGCAGAATAGTATTTTTAAACACCTCATCGATTTTTATAGTTTTCATTTTATTTTTTTGTTTGGGGGCCACACCAGCACTGCTCAAAGCTCTGTGCCCAGGGATCACTCCTGGTGGGGCTGAGGGGACCATATGGGATGCCAGGACTAAACCAGAGAGGCTAAGTGCCAAGCAAGCACTTTACTCACTACCCACTAGACCCTCCTTCACCCACACTCCCCATTAGGTGTTTTGTTGTTGTTGTTGTTTTGTTTTTTGCTTTTTTTGGAGCCACACCTGGCAACGCTCAGGGGTTCCTTCTGGATCTGCACTCAGGATTACTCCTTTGCTGTCTCTCTGCCCCCATTAGTTTTTTTAAGTGGGAGAAATGGAGGCCAGGAACGGAACTCACAGTGTAGCAGTTGCCTTGCATGTGTGAGGTTCTGAATTTGATCCCCATAATATGCCCAAGGCTCTTCATATTCCTAAAGCAACCAGATGCCATTGGGCACACTGGCACGTGATAAGGTCCAATGGAAATGTTACTGGCACCCATTCAAGGAAACCGATAACAATGGGATGTCAAGTGATCAAGTGATCAAGTGACTATGCCCAAAAAGGAAGTTTTAAGGAAAGATGTTGTTTTAGTTTTCTTATAAGGCCCACACACTTACGGGGTCTGGGCGTGGTAATGCTGGGACAGACACGTGTGACCGTAGGCCGCCTGTTGCCAGTCTGCCTGATTGTTAAGTCTGTGAAATATGTTACAAATAGTCAAATGGTCTTTGGCAGAAATAAAGGTGGCTACCTTCATGCTAGATAATCAAGTTAGAGGGTTCTTAAAGAAAACTGGTGATGGGGCAGGGGTGGTGGGATCACTCCTGTAGAAGTGGTTTTGTGCTATCCTTGGAAAAGTGCCCAGTGGATTTTGAACCCACAGTTGTTTCTCCTGGTTAAAAAAAATTAACAAAAACAAACAAAAATCTCACATTGCTTAGCATCTCACGAGATGCACATCAGGACAAAAAAGCAAGTAGAGAGTTTGGGCTTTCCTAAGACTGTGTCAAGGGGCCGGAGCGATAGCCCAGAGGGTAGGGCATTTGCCTTGCACTTGGCCGGCCCATGCTGGCCCAGGTTTGATCCCGGCATCCCATATGGTCCTCCAAGCACCGCCAGGAGTAATTCCTGAGTGCAGAGCCAGGAGAAACCCCTGAGCATTGCCGGGGTGACCCAAAAAGCAAAGCAAAAAAAAAAAAAAAAACCTAAGACTGTGTCATCCTGCACCTCGATTTGATAGCAATTATTTGAGTCTGAGGCAGCCCAGTAATGGTTGGGTGTGTGTGAGTGGTGGTGGTGGGAGATTGGGGAAACACTTGGCCTGTCCCTGCCTGGGGACTACAGGGAGAGGCCAGGCCACCTGGGTATAGGGAGCAGAGTGAGTCTTGCTGAGTCTCCCAGATGATGTTTAAGAGGAGGTCCCTGGTGGTAACCAGACACCAGCTGTAAGTGTGACAAATACATTCTCGAAAATTGGCCCTCACTCAGATTTTAGGATTAGTGCACTGCCGTTGCTCGATTTTGGTGAGAGTCTAACATTGAAGTGACGCTGTGGTATTCTACTAGACTTTCTCTGCCATTCTCCGGTTTCATCAAGTAAGGGTTCTTTCTAGGTTGTAGGGGTGATGCTTAAGAGGCCACAGCCCTGCTTTCGACTTCTCCCTCAGTCAGTCTGGGCAGCATAGACATTAAAAAGCGAGCTCTTGGGGCCGGAGCGATAGTCCAGTGGGTAGGGCGTTTGCCTTGCACACAGCTGGCCCATGCCAGCCCAGGTTCTATCCCGGCATCCCATATGGTCCCCGAGCACCGCCAGGAGTAATTCCTGAGTGCAGAGCCAGGAGAAACCCCTGAGCATTGCCGGGTGTGACCCAAAAAAAGCAAATAAACAATCACTTGACAGTGGACTGGAGAGACGGGACAGCAGGTAAGGCACTTGCTCTGCAATGCCGCTGACCTGTTAATGCATGTGGTTCCCTGAGCCTCACTAGAAGTGATCCCTGAGCACAGAGCCAGAGTGAGACCTGCACACCTCCTTTGTTTGGCTCCAAAACAAACAAACAAAAATCAGTGGATAAGAAGCAATTGGGAATTACTCCTGGCAGCGCTGGATGGTGGGGTGAGTTAGGGGGAGGCCGTATGAGATGCTGAGGATTGAACGGTATGGGTTGTGTGTAAGGCTACCTACCTGTGGTACTATCATCTTTTTTTTTTTTTTGCTTTTTGCTTTTTGGGTCACACTCAGTGACGCTAAGGGGTTACTCCTGACTCTTTGCTCAGGATTACTCCTGCAATACTCAGGGGACCATATGGGTGCCAGGGGATCGGAACCAGGCATGCAGGGCAAATGCCCGCCACCCCCCCTCACGCGTGCGCCCCCTGCTGTCATCTTTCAGGTCAACAGTTCCACTCCCCACACCCCAACCCACCCCCTACTGATTTAGTCTGGATCTGAATTTCCTTAGCCCTGCACCTTCTCCTGGAAACCCCAGGAGGCTCTGTCTTTGCTATCTCCTTTCTCTTTCCCAGCTCTTTGCCTGAAAGAGGCCAGACCACGTGGCTATTTCCCCAGCAGGGCACTGGCCCTCCCAGAGGGTGGGAGTGAGAAGCTCTGCAGGAGTCTGGCTGGGAGCTGTCCCCAGGAGGGGGAGACAAGAAGAAGACCAGCCACGCCAGCCCTAGCTTCAGAACCTACTTCCCTCTGGGGAGTCAAGCTCTTGCCATTTTTTGTGTCCTGAAGAAAAATAATCACAAGCGAAAGGAGGGAAAGAAGAATTTATTTCCCTAGTTAAAACGGAGCATGGCCCAGAGGAACACAAGTGACCAGAGGAAGTCCCCATCCACTACTTTCGGGTACCAAGGTACCTGCAAGTGGAGAAAAATCATTTTCAGTTAAAATAACTAAGGATTCATCTCCGAGAGAGGCTTGGAAATTTCTATTCTAGGTGTGAAGATGTGCAAATTAGAAGGCAAAAACATCCATCCTAAAATGTCGGTTTCCAGAAGGGATGAGGGGTCTGCATGCAGCTGCTCCTGCAGGTCCATTTGCCTCCCACCTGTTCCCCGGCCCCCTCCCGGACAGCTGGAGGCTTCTCTGCCCAAAGAGAAGGACTGATTCCCTGTGTTGTATTCCTCAGGCTGACAAAACGTCCAAGGAGTCAACTCTGTGCCCCCCAAAGAGAGAATTTTCTTTCACGCTGGGCTCACTGGGGTCTGCCAACCATCTTTTTTATTTTTATTTTTTGAGGGATTAAGCTCTCTGGACTTTTCTTCCTTGATGTTTTGTCATGGGAGTTGCAGCGTCTGTACCAGAACTGGACAATAAACTTAGGGACTGGGTCCACCTGTCAAGAGAGAGACCAGTTCTGGATCTGAAGGCCTGGCGCAGAGCAGGCTAACGGACCTATTTGGGGCGTTCACTACTCTACCCTTCCTAGTGGGATCAAGCACTCTGAAGTGGGGGAGAGAGAGAGAGAGAGAGAGAGAGAGAGAGAGGAACAAGGGTGTGTGTGGGGGTGGGGGGTTGGGGTGTAGATGATTAGAATGAAGCTTCTGTCCCTAGCCCTAGTTAGCAGAAGTGCGTACCAACTGTGACTCTCTGTAATCCATTGAAGTCAGCTGGGTAAACACATACACAAACACACACAGGCACACGCACACACACGTACACATGCATGCTTCCATCTAGAGATAAATTTAGGGATCGGAAGCTGCGCATTCAAGGATAGCACCATTCATCCCAAATGACTCAGAGAGAGCTATTCCCAGTCACAGAGGAGCCCTTATAGTGAAAATTGAGCTACAAAGAATTCTTTGCTTTCCTAATGCTAGGGTTATAGATTTTCCAGGCATGGATTCAGAAGGACTATTAATAGGAGCCAAGTCTTCTCATCACATTTCATTATATTAGAAGAGGTTGTCTTAGGGAGAAATGGAACACTCAGTGAGGTGTGCCTGGCTGATTCAGAAGGAGCCTTCCCACAGCCATTCCTGGTCAAAAAGTCCCTGGAAACAAGCCAGATGCCACAGTCTTTCCTCAATTCAAAAAGAACCCAAAAGTTCTCCCTGTCTCCCCTTTCTTCCTCCAGAGTCAGCAGATGCTTCAGGTACCCCCAGACAAAAGCCTGAAGTGGTAAATACTTGGGGAGATAGAGGACAAGTCCAACTGATAGGGAGGGTTTTCAGGACAGGGGTTGGGGGGGTGTCACACAGGGAAAATAATTGAAGAAATATTAAGGGAAGACAGGAGACAGATAAGAAAGTATGAGAGAGAACTGAGGGGGCATTCATGATCTTCCAATGATTCAAAGCCATTGGCAATGAAGACAGAAGAGAAAATAAACAGATGGGACTGCATCAGAGCACGAACTCTATGTGCACTGAGAAAGACAGGTCGGCAAAATCAAAAGGCACCTACAGTAGAGGCGCAAATATTAGTGCACCACACATCTGACAAAGGTCTAAAACCCAAGATGGCAGAACTCTGACAAAACTCAACAACTATAAACCACAGCTCTATCAGAAATTGGGAGAGGAACTGGCCTTCTTCAAAGAACACATACAGATGGTTAACAGGCATACAAAAAAAAGTTTAATGTTGCTGATTATCAGGTAGACGCAGATGAAAAGCAGTGAAATCCCATTTCACATCAGTGAGAATTACCCAAACAAAAAAGACCAGAACGGACCAGTGTCGGTGGGTTTGTGATGATAAGGGAGCTCTCAACCACTAATGGCCTGGCTCAAATCTAGGGAAAACAGTTGGAACAACTCAAAGAATTAAGACAAGAGCTTCAGTATGACCCAGATCTTCCTCTGCTGGTGTCTGCCAAGAAGACAGAAACATTGATTGGAGAAAGCATGTATACACTCATGTTCTTTACAGCTCTATTTTGGTTCTTACCTGGCAAAGCACAGAGATGAATCTGAAAATGTTTTGTTATAGCCAAGGTCTGGAGACAACCTAAATGGACCATGGCAGATGAGTAGTTAAGAAGCTGTGGTCTCGGGGCTGGAGCTATAGCACAGTGGGGAGGGTGTTTGCCTTGCGTGGCCGACCGGGTTCGATCCTTGGCATCCCATTTGGTCCCCCGAGCACCGCCAGGAGTAATTCCTGAGTGCAGAGCCAGGAGTAACCCCTGAGCATTGCCGGGTGTGACTCAAAAAAGAAAAAAAAAATAAGAAGAAGAAGCTGTGGTCTCTAGATTACTCAACTATTCAAGGAGATGGAATCTTGGGCGGCGCTATAGTGGGTCATAACTAAGTCAGATGAAGAAGGCAAATGTTGGATGATCTCACACTTGTTACTTGTCACTTGTCTTCCCATTGTCATCGATTTGCTCAAGCGGGCTCCAGTAGCATCTCCATTTGTTGGGAATGAGGTCCATTATTGTTACTGTTTTTGGCATATCGAATACACCACGGGTAGCTTGCCAGGCTCTGCCATGGCCCTGAGTTCATCCCAGAGGGCAGATGATCTCACAGGCAGAAAAAGAAATAAAAGAGAAAGGACAGTGAAAGCAAGCTCTTGGACTCTGAAAATAGAACTGAATTTTTCCCCAAACAACCAAGCAAAAAATAAAAAAAAATAGATAAATACACAAATAAATCACTGTATCACTATATCACTGTCTTCCCATTGTTCATCGATTTGCTCGAGTGGGCACTAGTAACATCTCCATAAGTCCTGTCACAAGGAAGTGCAACCCAAGGGCATCTGCTTGCTCAAGGGACAGGAAATAAATGAATGAATGAATGAATGAATAAATAAATAAATAATCAAACAAATAAATAAATAAGACCAGCACCCAAAAAATTAGGAGTAGTCTGGATATGGGGGCAACAGAGCCAATATTTACTGGGGTTTCTAGCAATTAAATGGCCTTTCCTTTTCTCTTCACTAATTTCTATTTGTTGAGGAATTCACTGGGTGTGTTTGTTTGTTTGTTTGTTTGTTTGTTGTTTTCTTGCTTTTTTGGTCATATCCGGCAATGCTCAGGGGTCACTCCTGGTTCTGCACTCAGGAATTACTCCTGACCATGTGCGAGGGACCATTTGGGCTATATGGGCTCCTGGGGTTCGAACCCCAGTTGGCTGCATGCAAGACAAATGCTCTCCCCACTGTACTACTGCTCTAGCCCCAATTTACTGGTTTTAGAGCAGCACAGGTGGGTTCATAGCACTCCAGACCTGAGCCCAAGGGCAAGGGTCTGGTTTTGCCCCAGAGGCTTTGCGGGGAGCAGGGCTCTGCCGACACCTTGGCTTGGATCTCACAACTCTGGCTTGGACGTCTTAGCTTCAAACAGAATAAAATGGGTGTTGCTGTAAGTCCTTAAGGATCACTAATACAACCCTCAATTGCCTTTTACCATTCTGGGTCTGGGCTGGACGAGCAGCCAGAGCTTCTGCTCATCAGAGGCAGAGACAGAGACTAACTGTTGACTAGGACACTAGGATCTCTGGACCCCCAGGGAACTCCGGACCTCCGGGGCCATCATACAAAGTGCCACAAGCTCAGTGACTAACCAACAGACATCAGGACCAGGGGGATAGTAGAGGGGTCAGGGAAACACGGAACTGTTTTATCTCCAGGACTACGAACCCTCCCAGCCCCATGCCTGAGCATCTCAGGGTGTATCCCTGGAGGCCCCTGGGCACTGCCTGGTGCTCCCCAGTACTACAGACCCTGAGCAGCAACACACCCTGGACCTCATGTGGTACCCACCAGTCTGTAGCGAGTATCTCTAGAAGTAGCTCCCAGGTCTTCTAAGTACTGTTTGGGAGACCACACACACACACACACACACACAAAACAAATGATTCTCACTTTCTGGCGGCCAAATGCACAAAGCCAGGCTGTTGGCACAAACGCTTGCTCAGGGGTTACCCCTGGGCAGCTACTCAGAGGTTCAGAGCGTAGATGATTCTTTGCACTTCAGCTCCAATGACCAACTCCCAGGTGGGAGGCTGTCTCTGGTTCCAAAGCTCAGGACAGCTGTTCTCTTATTTGAGACAATGGAATCCGTTGCAATATCTATACTGGGTGTCTGTTTGCCATGTGGTGTGTGCGATAGACCCCTGACCACTTATAGGTGGCACATCCCAGGCAGAACAACTCAACAGGACCTGAAGCTACCAGATGATTCTAGAAGTGGTCACACAGTGCCAAGCTCTGGTCTGTTGCTGTCCTGCTGGCTTCCTGTGTCAGGTTCCTGCGACAGCTGGGAGGAGGTGTGGTCAACTGGGTAGCTTAATGCCACAGAAGCGCATTTTCTCACAATTCTGGAAGCTGGGTCTGCACTCAAGGGCTTGGACGGGGCAGCCTTCCACCGGCGTCCCTTCCCTGGATTCCTTGGTATTTCTGGGCTTGCAGCTGCTCCCTCCAATCCCCTTCAGTGGACATGTGCCTCCCCCGTCCCCCGCCGTCTTTGTGTCTGAGTTCTCTTCCCTTAGGTCTCCAGCCGGATTGGATTTAGGCTCACTCAATTCCAGTATGACACCCCATGAACAACTATTTACATCTGCAGAAAGTCCTACTATTTCCAGGGGCATGGAAATAGTTCAAAGGGATGGAGACAAGCTTCGTATGTGGGAGGCTCAGGCTTGAGCCCGCAGCACTGCATGGACTCCCTGAGCACTGCCGGGAGTGATCCTCCGAGCAGTACACTGGGAAGAGACCCTGAGCACTGACAGGTCTGACCCAAAAAGCCAACACACACTCACACACACACACACACACACACACACACACATCCTAAATTATATTTCCATATAAGGACACATTTCCCTGTGTACATAAAGTTTTGGGAGCAGACACTATTGAACCAAACACACTTGCCCAAGAAATATCTGTAGGTGTCTTTTCTTTGGGGATGGGGTGGGGAGGGAGGGGCTTATACTGGGCAGTACTCAGGGGCCTATGTGGTACCAGGGACTGGGAAGTACTCAGGGCAGTACTCAGGGGCCTATGTGGTACCAGGGACTGGGAAGTACTCAGGGCAGTACTCAGGGGCCTATGTGGTACCAGGGACTGGGCAGTACTCAGGGCAGTACTCAGGGGCCTATGTGGTACCAGGGACTGGGCAGTACTCAGGGCAGTACTCAGGGGCATATGTGGTACCAGAGACCAAACCAGGGCCTCTGACACGCAAATCACACACTCAGTCCTTTGGATGGACTTTTCTTTGGATGGCTCGGTTTTATTATTCTTGTTTTCCCACTGTCTTGTCATTGGTTCACAGTTTTTATAGAGTTGCTGGGCAGTTGGGTCACACCTCTGCGTGTAATTATCACCTCTCCCACCACAAGAACACCCCTGTTTTTGTTCCTCCCACCTGTGGTCCCCTAGGAGCCACCCTCATTTTCACTGTGCCAAACTGTGAGAGTCAGTTTTGTTGAGTCAGTTCTGTTGCTGCCTGCTGAGCTATTCATATTCCACCCATGAGTGAAAATCCGGGAATTGTCCCTCACTTCCTGACTTAATCACCTCAGGATGGGATGGGAAGGTTAAACGGTCTTCTAATATATCGATTCCCCGATTCCCCCGTGTCCCTCTGAAAGAAAATAAAAACATGTAGGAAGTCTGAAAGTTTGCACAACTTGTTTCCCTCTTTCTAGAGCCTTAGGGTGTGTTGATTCTAAAGCAAAGGTCGAACATCCGCTGAGGGGAGGTGGGTAGGTAGCTGTCAGACAATTGAAGTGCGTGTGCAGTGAGTGTTGATCTGCAGTGAGTGTTGATCTGCAGTGAGTGTTGACCTGCAGTGAGTGTCAACCTGCAGTGAGTGTCGACATTCAGTGAGTGTTGCCTGCAGTGAGTGTTGCCTGCAGTGAGTGTCGACATTCAGTGAGTGTCAACCTGCAGTGAGTGTCGGCCTGCAGTGAGTGTTGCCTGCAGTGAGTGTTGCCTGCAGTGAGTGTCGACATGCAGTGAGTATCAACCTGCAGTGAGTGTCAACCTGCAGTGAGTGTCGGCCTGCAGTGAGTGTCGACCTGCAGTGAGTGTCGATCTGCAGTGAGTGTCGGCCTGCAGTGAGTGTCGACCTGCAGTGAGTGTCGGCCTGCAGTGAGTGTCGACCTGCAGTGAGTGTCGACCTGCAGTGAGTGTCGGCCTGCAGTGAGTGTCGGCCTGCAGTGAGTGTCGGCCTGCAGTGAGTGTCGGCCTGCAGTGAGTGTCGGCCTGCAGTGAGTGTCGGCCTGCAGTGAGTGTCGGCCTGCAGTGAGTGTCGACCTGAAGTGAGTGTCGACCTGCAGTGAGTGTCGACCTGCAGTGAGTGTCGACCTGCAGTGAGTATTGTCTGTAGTGAGTGTCGACCTGCAGTGAGTGTCGGCCTGCAGTGAGTGTCGGCCTGCAGTGAGTGTCGACCTGCAGTGAGTGTCGGCCTGCAGTGAGTGTCGACATGCAGTGAGTGTTGACCTGCAGTGAGTGTTGCCTGCAGTGAGTGTCGACATGCAGTGAGTGTCAACCTGCAGTGAGTGTCGGCCTGCAGTGAGTGTCGACCTGCAGTGAGTATCAACCTGCAGTGAGTGTCGGCCTGCAGTGAGTGTCGACCTGCAGTGAGTGTCAGCCTGCAGTGAGTGTCGGCCTGCAGTGAGTGTCGGCCTGCAGTGAGTGTCGGCCTGCAGTGAGTGTCGACCTGCAGTGAGTGTCGGCTTGCAGTGAGTGTCGACCTGCAGTGAGTGTCGACCTGCAGTGAGTGTCGACCTGAAGTGAGTGTCGGCCTGCAGTGAGTGTCAGCCTGCAGTGAGTGTCGACCTGCAGTGAGTATTGTCTGTAGTGAGTGTCGGCCTGCAGTGAGTGTCGGCCTGCAGTGAGTGTCGACCTGCAGTGAGTGTCGACCTGCAGTGAGTGTCGGCCTGCAGTGAGTGTCGACCTGCAGTGAGTGTCGACCTGCAGTGAGTGTCGGCCTGCAGTGAGTGTCGACCTGCAGTGAGTGTCGGCCTGCAGTGAGTGTCGGCCTGCAGTGAGTGTCGGCCTGCAGTGAGTGTCGGCCTGCAGTGAGTGTTGGCCTGCAGTGAGTGTCGGCCTGCAGTGAGTGTCGGCCTGCAGTGAGTGTCGGCCTGCAGTGAGTGTCGGCCTGCAGTGAGTGTCGGCCTGCAGTGAGTGTCGACCTACAGTGAGTGTTGCCTGTAGTGCTCCCTTCCCTGAGGAAGACTCTCTCTGCCTTGCCAGCCTGTGCTGGAGAAGCTCAGAGCTCCCTCAGGTCTCCAGGCTGCGGCCCTGCCCGCCTGCCTCCCTCCTCCAGGGCAGGTCACTGGAGGGCAGGATTTGTGGTGCACAAGTGCTGCTTGGCGGCTCTGGTGGCTCTAGTGACTGGCTGGCTCCAACACAGGTGGGTTTCCTCACAGGTGCCTGAGGAGTGGATTTCTTTTGAGGCCTCTCTGTGGCTGGCAGCCAGTTGCCATTTTGCGGTCTTCTCATGTGATTGTCTCAGTGAGTTATCTGTGACTCCTAAAGTCCTCTTGGGGGGGGGGAAGAGTTGGGTCTACAACTGGCAGCGCTTTGGTGTCCTCCCAGATCTGTGCTCCCGGGTTGCTCCTCAAGGTTCAAATGGGACAGTTGAATGCAAGCTAAGTGCATTAACCCAATTATCTCTCCAGCCCCCTAAGTTCTCTTGCATCAGTCACGTAGGACCTCTCTTTTTAAAATTTTTTTTCTTTTTGAGTCACACCTTGCAATGCTCAGGGTTTACTCCTGGCTCTGCACTCAGAAATTACTCCTGGTGGTGCTCGGGGGACCATATGGGATGCCGGGATCGAACCCAGGTCAGCCACGTGCAAGGCAAATGCCCTCCCTGCTGTGCTATCGCTCCAACCCCCCCCCCCCTTTTTAATTTTGGAGGAAGCCACACCCCGTGGTGCTCAGGGCTTACTCCTGAGTCTGTGCTCAGGGATCACTTCTGGCACACAGGCTTCCAGGGAGAGAAGCCGGGTTGACTGTGTTCAAGATAAGCACCTCTCTGGCCTTCTCTCTCTTTTAACTTTTTCCTCCTCCTCCCTTTTTCATTGAGTTGATGACCTGAGGCTTTCACAAGTTGGTTTATAGTGTTTGGTACTGGGGATGGCCATGGGGGTGCACACTTGCTGTGGAACTGGGGTGAGAGTGGGCGATACTTGCGGGTACTGGTGCTGCACCCTCAGTGGAGAGCCTGTACATGCACTCACTAGGGTTGCACCCAGTTCCTTGTCAGGCTTGTGAACATTCTGGCGGTCATGCCTGCTTCGGGCCACCTTCCTGGCTGGGGTCTTGTGCATTTTTTCAGTGGTGGTACTCAGCTGGGGTTGCACATCTGTCTGAGATGCTCATAAACCTCGGCTCTGATGCTCCAGAGAGAGAGCCCATAGCATTGCACAACTGGGGTCCCAGTCAGCAGAGTCCTGGGTCTCGCGTGCTGTGCTTACAGTAAAATAGGGCCCACGCATGCAGGACAGGCACTTGCAGCCACTGGCCACTGCCAGGCTCCACATCACCCCCTGCAGGCCTTCCTCCAAGTATACAGCAGCTGACTGAGGCGCTGGAGGTTGAGATTCCACATACAAATTTTGGGTGGTGGGAGAGTGGAATGGGGGGGTTAGAGGAACAGTGCAATCAGTGTGGTCACGTGGTTTGCATACAGAGCCAGAGTTTGGTCCCCGGCACTGCATGGTGACCTGCCAAGTGCCCAGGACTGTTGGCTGGGCCTCCTGTCAGAAGGAAATGTGTGAGGGGGAACATAACTCAGCCTTTATTTGTTGGCTTTGGCAAACCGTGCTTGGCTGTGCTCAGGGCTTACTCCTGGCTCTGAGCTCAGGGATCACTCCCGTGGGTTTGGGGAAAACATTTATGGTGCCGGGAATTGAACCCAGGTCAACCGCAGGAGAAGCAAATGCCCTACACCTCCGCAGCACGTTACTCAGCTTTCAATACCAGCCAGAGATCTTCTGCCCGTCTTTGGGGTCCTTCGATCTGCATGTAAGACCAGATCTTTTCTCTCAGCACTATTCCAAGTATGCACACAGATAAGCCAATGCCTGGTCCCCCCATCCACCCCTGACTGACAGACGGGGAAGTTGTTGGGTATAGTAGTAGCTACTGAAAATGCTCATCTCAGAAGATTGTAAACAGAAAATGGAAAAACACAGAGATGAGAAATTCTGTTTCATTATTAATCTAATCTCAAAGAACAGGTTTGCTGAGCTAAAAATAGCTCCAGAAGTCTGGGTGAGCAAGAAGACTAGAAATAATCATGGGTTTGATATATTTTTAAATCGTAAAAACTTCCAAAGGCCAGCATGATAGCACAGCGTGTAGGGCATTTGCCTTCTACACAGTCGACCTGGGTTCGATCCCTGGCATCCCATATGGTCCCCCAAGCACCCCCAGGAGTAATTCCCTGAGTGCAGAGCCAGGAGCATTGGGTGTGACCCAAAAAAGAAAGAAAAAAAAAATCTTAAAAACTTCCATCACAACCAACACATAGTCTAAGTCTTCTTTATTTGTGTGTGTGTGGTGATAGGGGGTTTTGGGGCCATACCCAGTGGTGTCCAAGGGCTGCTCCTGGTTCTGTACTCAGGGGTCATCCCAGCGATGCCCACGGGGTAGAGTGTGCTGGCCGCATACAAGGCCCCCGCTGAGGCTCTGTGCTCTCCTTCCAGTCCTGCGACTCTTCTTCTTAAAGTACATAAAATGCAGTAACAAAAATATCTACATTTTTGACAGAATGGGAACCAATGGGTTGTATGTATTTTTAAAAAATAACTAAATATTTATTTTTAAATAAGTATTTAAATAAAAAATAATTAAATAACCTATTTCTAGGTTTTGTTGTTGCTTTGGAGTCACACCTGACTATGCCCAGTGCTTACTCTTGGTTCTGTGTTCAGGGATCACTCCAGGCAGGCTATGGGGGACCGTTTGTGATGCTAGGGATCGAACCCAGTTTGAGTGCCTATAGAACAAACACCCTACCCACTATACTGTTGCTTCAACCCCTGTTCCTGTTTTTCTTTTGGATACTGGAAAAAGGAACATTGGCACTACTCTAAAGGAGGGTCAAAAGGCAGAGAGCAAACACAAAAATATCCCTAGCATCAGGGCAAAGGATTCCTCCCTCTTTCAGCAAGCAAAACAAACCCTTTTTTGGAGATGGCAGAGCCGAGAGCAGAGAGCTTATCGCTAATGACACTGTAATTAGGCCTGGGATCCTTTCCCGGGTCATAGACTCAGTGTCAGTTCCAGGGTCCGTGTGACTCACTGCTGCCGTGAGAGATATAAAAACGGATGAGGTCAGTGGGGTCTGTATCAATTTCACACATTGAACAAAAAATGACACGGTGCCAGGATGCATTCCATTTACACTTATCTTCGCAACCTCACAAGGGAATATATTCAACCCAAATATCCTATGAATGGATCAAAATAAACAAGCTGTGTTCTTGTTAAAGTGGAAAAACAGCACCTTTGCCGGTGTGGGATCACTGATGACATCAGAGCATGATGGGTTGCCCAGGACAGCGAAATGGTTTGGAGAAAAAGGCTATGCACAGCAAGAAGGGAGAAGACAAAGGCGCTGAAGAGAAGGAAGAAAGAAAATAGGGGCTGGAGGGAAAGTCAGCGGGGAGGGTGTTTCCTTGCACAAGGCTTACCTGGGCTCTATCCCCGGCATCCCATATGGTCCCCAAACACCACCAGGAGTAATCCCTGAGTGCAGAGCCAGGTTAGCATTGCCAGGTGTGACCCAAAAAGACAAAGAAGAAAGAGAGAGAAAGAAAGAAAGAAGGGAGGAGGGAGGGAGGGAGGGAGGAAGGACCGAAGCAAGGAAGGAAGGAAGGAAGGAAGGAGGAAGGAAGGGAGGAAGGAAGGGAGGAAGGAAGGGAGGAAGGAAGGGAGGAAGGGAGGGAGGAAGGAGGGAGGGGAGGGAGGAGGAAGGACGGAAGGAAGGAAGGGAGGAAGGAAGGGAGGAAGGGAGGGAGGAAGGAAGGGAGGAGAGGGAGGGGAGGAAGGAAGGAAGGAAGGAGGAAGGAAGGGAGGAAAGAAGGGAGGAAGGAAGGGAGGAAGGAAGGGAGGAAGGAAGGGAGGAAGGAAGGAAGGGAGGGAGGAAGGGAGGGAGGAAGAGATGGATGGAGGAAGGGAGGGAGGAAGAGAGGGAGGGAGGGAGGGAGGAAGGGAGGAAGGAAGGGAGGAAGGAAGGGAGGGAGGGAGGAAGGGAGGGAGGAAGAGATGGAGGGAGGAAGGGAGGGAGGAAGGGAGGGAGGAAGGAGGAGGGGGGCTGGAGAGATAGTGCAGAGGGCTGGCGCTTGCCTTGCACACGCCGAACAGAGTTTGATGTCCAGCCCACATATGGTGCCCCCAACCCTGCCAGGAGTGATGCCAGAGCTGGGAATGACCCTCCAGAATAGCAAAAATAATATTTTTAAAGGCAAGGAGACACTGAGAGGAACACACACACACACACACACACACACACACACACACACATCACTTTATTGTCTCACTGTTCAGAAGGTTTGGTGTTGAAATGCAGATGTTAGCAGGACTCTCCTTTCTCTGAAGGAAGTTTCTAGTGGGAAATCCTCCCTGGGGATGGTTGCCAGGGACCCTCAGCATTCCTAGGCTTGCAGACGTACCGTGTGATCTCCACGCCGTCTCACGCGGCATTCTCCCCGCCAGCCTGTGTGCCGCTCGGCATCCAAGTTTCCCTCTTCTTAGAAAGATACCAGCTGGTGAATGTGGCTCCAGCATGCCCTGATTACATCTGCAAAGATCCCGTTTCCAAATAAGGTCACACGTGCAGAAGCCAGGGTGAGGACTTGAATGTTTGGAGGGGACACAATTCAACCCACAGCAGTCAGTTGAACAGAGTATTGCTGGCCTGGGGATGTCGCTTAAAGGGCCTGCTATGTGTCTTGCATGCAGTAACCCTGGGTTCAACCCCAGGCACTGCATGGTCCTCCAACGGCGGCTAGGTGTGTCTCTCCCA
The DNA here is from genome assembly GCA_021461705.1 of Cryptotis parvus. Classification (NCBI taxonomy): domain Eukaryota; kingdom Metazoa; phylum Chordata; class Mammalia; order Eulipotyphla; family Soricidae; genus Cryptotis; species Cryptotis parvus. The sequence goes on from JAJIBD010014204.1 coordinate 24,937, forward strand.
TCCACCTCCCCTCCCAAAAAAAAAAAAAAAAAAGAACCAGAAAAATCACAGAGCTGGTTAGAAGATGGAGAGATAGCACAGAGGGTAAGGCTTGATTTGCGCACAGCTGACTTGGGTCCCCTGAGCCCTTTAGGAGTGATCCTTGAGTGTGGAACCAGGGCTAAGCCCTGAGGCCACTGGATGTGACCTAAAACCAACCAACCAAAGATCAGTGTATTGCTACTCAAGGTAAGAATACTCAAGGGCCAGAGCGATAGCCCAGCGGGTAGGGCGTTTGCCTTGCACGCGGGCGGCCTGTGCCGGCCTGGGTTCGATCCTCGGCATTCCCATATGGTCCCCGAGCACCACGAGGAGGTAATTCCTGAGTGCAGAGCCAGGAGTAGCCCCTGAGCATTGCCGGCTGTGACCCCCAAAAAAAATACTCAAAACCACAAAGACCTTGGCTCTCAAGCAAAAAGAGAGTCAGGGATATAGCTTAGGGTCTCTCATTCTGAACAAGCTCTCTAGGACTTTCCCCCCAATTCCAAGAGTCATGGTCTTGAAACTTACTGTCCCACGGATCTATTTATAACAAGCACTTCATGTCTGATCCATGACAAAAAGCCCACTTCCCCATCCCAATCGCTGGCAACAGCATTTGTTGTTAGAGGAACTGTCTTCTGAAGTGCAGCAGACTGCTCGAGCACGTCCTCCTTTCTCGGGACGGAAAGCAGGCTTTCTGCTTTTTTGTGGCTTTTTAGACCACTCCCGAAGATGCTCAGGTCTTACTCCTTGCTCTGCACTCAGGAATGACTCCTGGTGGTGCTCAGGGGACCATATGGGGTGTTGGGGATTGAACCCGGGTTGGCCAACTGCAAGGCATAAGCCTTATCTGCTGTACTATTGCTGCAGCCCCAAGAAGACTCATTCCAGGGGGAAGAATGGGAAGAATCATTCACCTGTCTGACTTCCCATTTGGCAGCTGACTCTTAGATGGGCACCACGGGGGGACTGTCACGACTGTCATTGTTCAGAGGTCTGGAAAATGAGAGATGTGACACACAGGAGTCTGGAGGGATCCAGAAAGGGAAAGGTTAAGCTACAGGCGGAGTCCTACCTCCAGCCCCAGGTATAAGACAAGTGGAACAGGGCCCAGAGCGATAACACAGCAGGTAGGGCGTTTGCCTTGCATGCAGCTGACCCTGGTTCGATCCCTGGCACTCCATGTAGTCCCCACAAGCATCACCAGGAGTAATTCCTGAGTGCAGAACGAGGAGTTACCCCTGAGTATCACCAAGTGTGACCCAAAAAGTTTAGTGGACCAGAGAGCAAATGCACAGGACAGGTGTGGAATTGTAGCTTCCTTCTCCACTCTGTACCCAGTAATGGTTTGCACTGTCCTGGCCTCCCAGGCCCGACAGAATCAGAAAGTGTCACAACAGGGACCTATTGTCCTTTGTTCTGGGTGCCAGGTGGCCCCTGAGCTCAGCACTCTCCCGCCCATGCCTTGCTTTGTTGCAATTCTGGCAGGGACTGTGAAACGTCATCACTCTTCTCCAGACTGAGGGGCCCCACCAAAAGGGAGCAGTGCATCCCCTCTGGACCCACATTGCTTTATTTTAGTCCATAACGTCCTTTGTCCTCCTTAAAAAAGTGCATTGATTTAGCCAGTCATTACTATGTGCTTGTTTTGTTTTGTGCTGTGCTAAGGGCTTACTCCTGGCTCTGTGCTCAGAGAGCTCCCTCCTTAGGGTCACAGGCACCGTATGCCGTGCTGGGGACCAAACCCAGATCAGCCACCTGCAAGGCAGCACCTGTCCTGGGCTCTCCACCCTGGGTGTTATCTCAAAGGAGCTGTATAGCCTCCCCAAAATTTCATCCTAATATAAGCAAATCAAACCAGAGTTCCTCATCTTCAGGTTTGAAAAAATGAAAGGCCATGTGATTTATCTTTTGCAATTCTAAGCAAACATGTAATCTGACATTTCCTCCTTTTTTATCTCATCCTGTTCCTTCACCTTCTGCTGTTTGTTTTGAATCAGTCTATATTGCCTCTCTGCTCTCGGAATTTTGCTTTTACTTCCTTTTTCCTTTCTTCAAATATTTCCTACTTGTACTAGCTGTTTCCTGATGTTCTCTGTAGAATTATTAACAAAGAAAGTGTTGAGGCCAAGGAACTTCAGTGAGTTTGACCCAAAGACCGAGGAACTAAGGGAAATTAATGTTGTGGGATGAGTTAGCGCAGAATCTGTTGTGTCTGTTATTATTTTTTTTTAAAATATTTTATTATACCACCATGAGATATACAATTACAATGTTGTTCATGTTGGAGGTTTCGGTCACATAGTGTTCCAGCACCCCGCCCTCCACCAGTGCCCATTTCCTGCCACCAATGTCCCCAATTCCCCCCCATAGCCTGCCTCCATGGCAGGTTCTTTATCTCTTTTCTCTCTCCCTCTCTCTCTTTTCCTTCTCTTACACACTGTGGATTGCACTACATACGCTTAGAGGCCATCATGTGGATTTTTTTGCCTGTATTTTTTTTAAAGGTTTTATTTTTTATTTTTATTTATTTATTTATTTATTTATTTTGCTTTTTTGGGTCACACCCGGCGATGCTCAGGGGTTACTCCTGGCTCTGCACTCAGGAATTACTCCTGGCGGTGCTCAGGGGACCATATGGGATGCCAGGGATCGAACCCAGGCCGGCACAGGCCGACCGCGCGTCAAGGCAAACGCCCTACCCGCTGGGCTATCTCTCCGGCCCCTTTTTGCCTGTATTTAATGCTCAGTTCTAAGTTGGTATTAGCCCATTTGCCATTTATTTTGCCTGTATTTAATGCTCAGTTCTAGGTTGGTATTAGCCCTTTTGACATTTATTCACACATGTTCCCTTCTCTGTCTTACCTAACCTCTGACTCCCACACGCTTGTGGTAATTTCCACTTTTGGTAAGACCTCCTGATCCACGTTTCGCCTGACATTGGATTTTGGTATCATAATATGCCTATAAGTGGATGGACATGTTGTTGATATTCTTTTGAGGCGATGCTCTGCCGTCCTCAGGGCTTACTGCTGCCTCTGTGCTCAGGGATTCCTGGCTCCTAACCCACCCTACTCTCTCTCCAGCCCTTAGAAATCCTGACTTGGTGCTTGCATGCAGCCTCGATTCCTGCTCTGTGCCGCACTCTGCACACATACCAAAGCTTCCTTATCTTGGCAGTGCTTACACGCTTCTCCCCTCACAATGACACGAAATGTCATGAGAATATCATGAGGCTTTGGGTCATCGAGTTCAGATTTAAGAAGTTATTTGGTGTTTACTTTTTTTGAGGAGTCACTGCTGAGGGATGACAAAAGATTTCATAAAAACTTTGTGAAAGCTGACCATGGGGCTCCCGGGAGGACAGATAGGTTTTGGGAGGGGCCCATCACCTCTGGGGGTCCCGGAAGCAGCCGGGACACACTAGCCACCACACTAGCCACCACCTTCCCTGTCCGGACGCTGGGATACTACCTCACGACCAGATTAACAGAGCAAAACAGCGGTCCATCAAAATAGTGGAAACAGCAATGTCCTTTAAGCCACTGCATTCCATGATGTGCAGGAAAGTTTGGCGGAGGGAGAGATAGAGAGGAGAGAGAAGACATACAGAACCCACCAAGTAGTTGAGGTGTGGGAGGGGGAGGGAGGTGGGGACATTGGTGATGGGAGATGGGTTTGGGTGGAGGGATGGTTGTTGGAACGCTGTGGAACCAGAACTCTGCATGAGCATCTTGCAATTGTATGTCTAAAATGGTGTAATAAAATTTAGGGGGTGGAAATTGGTACTATAAAAATAAAAAAAAAACTTTGTGAGATGTGGAACAGGAGACATGGCTCAGGGCTGAGCACACATTTTGTTGTTTTGTTTTTTTGTTTTGTTTGCTTTTTGGGTCACGCCCAGCAATGCTCAGCGACTACCCTGGCTCTGCACTCAGGAATTTCTCCTGGTGGTGCTTGGGGGCCATATGGGATGCCAGAGATCAAATCCGGGTTGGGCGTGCAGGGTAAATGCCCCACCCACCGGACTACCTCTCCGGCCCCTGAGCATGTGCTTTGCATGCAGAAGCACCAGCTTCATCCCCAGCACTGCTTGGTCCCCTAAGCACGGGCTGGGAACAACCACTAGCACAGAGCCAGGGGTATGCCCACCCTGCCAGATGTGGCCCCCAAACAAACAAAAAAGGAAACCAAAAACTTTGTGGACTATGACATCATGATTTAACTTTATTTAAAAGAAAAAAAAGAAGAAGAAAAGAAAAAAGAAGGAAATTTTAATAACTGCTACTAATAGTAAAAGTCTTGAGAGAGAAAAAAGGAAGTGAAACTGAACAACTCAAAAAATATACTCATGGGTTTCCTCAGGCTAAGAATCGAATAATGTAACATGTAGGCCCTAGGTCAAGTGAGGAAAATCCACAGAAGAAAGACATTGTTTTCCGTATATTAGAATGGGACCAGGTTTTATTCTTTGTGTGTTCCTACTGGCTTTGACCATCATCGGTGCTCAAAGCATGATGTTCAATAACTGCTGACGGAGGGTCAGGGAAGTGACTCAGGGCCATGCTTTGCATGTGAGAGGCCCCAGGTCCACTGGCAGGCACGCGGCCTACACACCAGTGCTTACTGTGTGTGTCTGTGATTTACAGAAATTTAACCGGAAGATGGCTTTGACTTTTGAACATGGGGTTCTTTATATTCTATCTATCTATCTATCTATCTATCTATCTATCTATCTATCTATCTATCTCATCTATCTATCTATCTATCTATCTATCTATCTATCTATCTGTCTGTCTGTCTGTCTGTCTGTCTGTCTGTCTGTCTGCTTGTCTGTCTGTCTGTCTGTCCGGTCTGTCTGTCTGTCCGTCCGTCCATCCATTCGCTTTGTTTATTCACTCATTCATTCATTTGTTAATTCATTCATTTACTTATTTATTGTCTTTTGGTTCACATCCAGAGATGCTCAGGGGTTACTCCTGGCTCTATACTCATGCATTACTCCTGGTAGTGCTCAGGGGACCTTATGGGACACTGGGGATTGAACTCAGGTCAGTTGTGTGAAAGGCAAATGCCCTCCCCGCTGCACTATTGCTCCGGCCTTTATGGGATTCTTTAAAGACTATCTAGAATGCTAATTCTGAAAAGCAGTGTTAAAAAACATCTCCCTGGTCCAAGAACAGGTCTGATTTCTTTTCTTAATGGGAGGGGTTAGTTACACCTGGCCACACCAGGTTTAAGCCAGTACTTACTCGTAGCTCGTGCTCAGAGACCAATCTTGACAGGTTCAGGGGACCATATGGAATGCTGGGGATTGAACCCAGGTCAGCCAGGTGCAAGGTAAGTGACCCACCCACTGAACTATTTTACCCAAGAAGGTGCTCAAGTTAAAAGGGAGAGGGACCAGAGTGATAGCACAGCAGGGAGGGTGTTTGCCTTGTACACGGCCAACCTGGCTTTGATCC
>JAJIBD010014205.1:0-13964 GCA_021461705.1 Cryptotis parvus
AGCAGTGCTCTCTGTGCACCGCAACTTCGCGAGGACCAGCACTGCCGCCAGGCGACGGCTCTCAGCAGCAGCAGCAGCAGCAGCGACAGTGGGGAGGAAAGGGCAAAGAGGATGGATTAAGACAAAATCACTATTCACTGTAGATTAACCTGCCCGATTAACTCAAGATTTTGGTAACCCTTAGCCCCATTTACTCACCTCCCTCACAGCATTGCAGAATTCACTCTGCAGGACTCTTTGCAAAGCCTGAAGCTTCTGTGGCGGTACCTCTCCACTCCTTTGTAGTTTTTCCAACAATTCGATTGCTCTACAAATGTCTAGAGTTAAAAAACACACGCTGGTAATTTTCTGAGTATTCTATAAATGCTTGTATAACGGAATAAAAACTGGGACTCATTTCTCAAAAGTTGACAAGAAATATATAAAACATACCTGGGGATTGGAAATATAAAATTGTGAAAAGATACGGTTTACAGTATGCCCTGCAGGCATTAAAGCTGCTCAAGCAGGAATAAAGAGCAGCATCTCTGAGAGGCACAGCAAAAGTAACTAAGAAGCTGAGGATCACTGAAAAGGACTGAGCCTGAATGTGATTAGACACACTGGTGCCATTGGTCCACTGCTTCAGAAAAGTTGTCCGGGACTGGAGTTATAGTACAACAGTAGGGTGTTTGCCTAGCATGTGGCTGACCAGGGTTTGGTCCCCGGCATCCCACATGGTCCCCAAGCATCACCAGGAGTAATTCCTGAGTACAGAGCTAAGAGGAACCCCTGAACATCACCAACTGTGACCCCCCCAAAAAAAAAACAAAAAAGTTTTCCCCCAAAGAAAACACACATATGAAAACAAATTATTCAACAACATGCAATTATAGGCAGGAATATATCTGAAATAACAGTACAAATGAAAATTAACTGGTTTACAGTGTTTTACTGACTGTGGGAAATGGTAATGTCAGACTGGAACTCACCAATGAATATACACAAAGAGACTTACATGATAAACCCTAAATGTCTGCAGGGCTAGCCGCAATGTGTAAAAGAAGGGGGAGAGAGATGCAGAGACAGAGGGGGGGTTAAGGGGGTACCTGCTACTGAGGGCAGCCTGGGGGTGGGTGGGAGGGGGGTGTGGGTACACTGGTGGTGGGGATGGGGCACTGGTGGAGGGATGGGTGCTGGAATACTGTATTACCAAGAACCAATTATGAACACTTTTGTAACTGTATATTGCACTGTGGTATAATAAAAAATTAAAAAAAAAGAAAATTAACTGGTTCATTCTTAGGATCATTAACCTGTTGTCTGAATTAAGACAAACTCAATCAAGGCTGGTATTCAGGGGCACACATCTTGTGTGTTCAGTGCCCAGAGTCTGATCCCAGGTACTGTATGTGCCCCCAAACTGGACCAAATTGTTGGGCTGACTATTGAACTGTCCATCCAGCTAGGATCACCCAAATGGTCCCCAGAGGATGGCTGAAACCCAAGATGAAGAAACACTTAGACACATGTTTACACAAAAGAAAAAAGCAATTAGTTTTGAGAATGTGGCTTCAGTACTAGAAACCAAGTTACTCTTGGTTTCTCCAACTGTAAAATGAAAACAACAGTCCCTTCTTAAAAAAAATGCTTTTACTTTGGTTTTTGGGTCACATCCAGCTGTGCTCAGGTCTTACTCCTGGTTCTCTGCTCAGAGATCACTTATGGCAGTGCTCGGGTGACCATATGTGGTGCTGGGGCTCAAACCTGCTCTGGCAGTGTGCAAGACAAGTGTAGTATCATTGCTCTGCGCCCACCAACAGCCTCTTTCTTGTTGAGAAGCACTTGATAATGTGGGTCCAGAGAGTTCAAAAGGCTGAACACATTCTTGGCACCATGGGAGGCCCAAGTGTGATCCCAGCAGCGTACAATTCAGGCACAGACCAAGGAGTTGCCTGCAAGCACTGCTGAGTGCACCTCCGCCTCTCTTTCCCACCGAAACAAGCGAACAAACTGCAAACACACACACACACACACACACACACACACACACACACGTAACCAAGCAAACGCAATGGCAAAGGGTCTGGCTTAGGGGCAGCATTAATGCATCATTACACTGGCATCAGAGGTAAGATATATTAAGGCTTGTGCATATTATACAAGTTCCTGTAATTTCTTTGCAGGGAGGCCTGCCCCAGCAATGTCCTCGGTGAGAGGTACATTCAGAGGGGCTAGGATGGGGAGGGGCATACTACAGTACTCTGAATGAATTCAAGGCCTGACTTAAGTGGTCCAGCCCTTTGACATATGGTCGTGGCCCCTAGAGCTACAAAAATTCTATTATGCATAGTCAACAATTCTCAACTGGAAGTGCCAAGTAATGAATTTGTTTTATTTTAGTTATAATACTCTTTGACGAGAGGGGAGTTCAGATGTGGAAAATGGCGGCCCTCATGGTGTGGGGGTTCCGCTGGCTTCTTTGCGAGGCTCTGCTGGGGTGGCAGGCCAGGGCCATCCCTCCTGGACGCCTCATGATCAGCTGGGCACAGGGTGAGCAAGTAGCAGCTCTGCCCCGTGTGTGTGAGTCTCTGGATCGGCATATGTGGGCCGGGCTTGGAAAAACTGCTGCAGGGTGGGTCAGTGACGGGCCAGGCTGTGACCAGTCCACATCCAACCTCCCCTCTCGTCAGAACTCCACCCAGCAGAAGAGCTGATCACAGCCCGGTGACCAACTGAGGCTGGCTGTAAAGAACGTTCCTTAAACCCAGTACTATCTCTTAGGCCCCTTAATGAACCTGAACTGTAGCCAATATGTCCTCAAACGGATTCCACTTCTGAATGACATTCTGACCACTTGGAAGGCATACAGAACTTCATCATACACACTATTTTTACACTGTAGGACCAACTGGAGTATTTGTTTCTCACACCTGCTAAACAAAATTCTAAGATCAGACAACTGTGCAATCTGACTTTCTTATCCTGCTAAATGGCAACCTCGAGTAACTCATCCTAAGGTGCTGAGCTTTCGATTGTGGAAATGAAAAATTCTGAAAAGGGAGGGGGCAACAACCCACAAAGGCATGACTACCAAAACTAAATGCCAGAGGTGAAGTTTCAGACTCTACACTGCACTTAAAAATACAAAAGACTGCCAACGTGTTCGAATCTTACAACTGGCTTTCAAAGAGAAACACCTACTCCTCCTAAAGGCAAACAGACTTGCTCATCTGCACGGCATAATGCCACCGTGCTCAGGCGGGGCATGTCACAGGCTTAGGTCTAACTTAGCAAGGCTTCCCAGAGTAGCTACTCCTCTGACAAAAATGATACTTTAATTAATGGCTTGGTGGGTTGGGGGAAACAGCGACATGCATAGAGAGGCTTAAAAATAATGAACACCATAAGGGAGAAACAATGTCGCGCGCACAATTGTTTGTGTGAAAGCGCGAGGCGTTGTCTCTAAATACGGCACTGCTAAAAATGCACTGCCTCCTTAGGGCTGAAATTACCTGGTACTCAGGCTAAGTGCAAATGTTGATATTTGCAAGATTATTTTTGATCTCCATTCCGTACGTCATTACTGGCACTCAAAATATTTAGCCAGTGATTTATTTTTTGGGGAGAATGGGGGCGCCCACACCCAGCGGTCTTCTGTCGTGTGCTGTGCTGGAGGGCGGGGGGGTTGGGGTGGAACCCAGGCCCGCTGCCCCGCTTGCCCAAACACGCTGGGTATGCTCCTGTCCAACACTGGTGCGGACCAAGCACACTCGAAATGATTCGAAATAGAAGAAAGGAACAGGGGGCAGAGGAAAAGCGGACTCCTTCCGATCCGTCACAGAATCCTGACGGGGCCCCGCTCAGCATTTTCAGGGGCTTTTTGGTCTACTCTGGAGAACAGGTTTCCTTCTGCTCCGCGGCTGGCTCGGAATAGCGGGCGGCCCGTCCTAGTCAGCAACTGGGTTTTTATCTTTCTTTTTTGGGTCACACCCGGCAATGCTCGGGGGGACCATATGGGATGCCGGAGATCGAACCCGGCAAGGCAAACACCCTACCCGCTGTGCTATGGCTCCGGCCCCAGCAACTGGAGGACTTGTCAAGGAGCAACAACAGTGCACTTTCATTTACCACTGCCTTCTTCCGCAGGCGAATAGCGTTCTAGAATAGCGTAACCGTGTGTCTATTTCTGTGTTGCTGGGGCGGGGAGCTGGAAGGGGGTCGAACCCCAGGCCTCACCCATGCCTGCATGCATCCATGCCTGCAGCCTAACCGTTGAGCCACGTCTCCGGCCCGTCCAAAAGCACCTCCTTCGGGCACCAAAGGCAAGGAACAAATACTCCGATGCAACACAAACCAGGCGGCGGCGCGGGGAACGGGATGCACAGATGACAAGGACCCGTGCAAACGCGCCGTGCGCCTGGGCCGCGGCTCCCGAGGCCAGCCCCGGCCTGGTGCGCTCGGCAACACTGGGCGCGTCAGGGCCGCCGAGCAGGGGGTGACGCCTGGTACGCGGCCGGTCGCGCCCACCTAGGGAGCGCGCGTGCAGCCGCGTTCGCAAAGGTGTTTAACTGTGCCACCGGCCCCGGGACACCTGATGCCCCGGACGAAGGGGGTCTGGGTATCAGCAAGAGCCTCCCCACGGCCCCGGCGCAGCAACGTCCGCGCTCAGGCGCGCCGGCGCGAGGGACCCAGTGTCGGAGCCTCGGCCACCCCGCCTCCACTTCGGCGACACTCCCCACCCCTCGGCCCTCCTCGTTCTGGATGCGGACGCGCTCACCTCGCTCCAGCCGTACAGGTTCCCCGAGCGCCGCCATCTTCTCCCTTAGGCTGCAGACCCACAGGAAATGACGACGAAGATCTGCGGGGGGAGGGGCGGGGCTTAGCGGGCGTGTATCGCGAGAGCAGGAGCCGGCCCCGCGGGGATTGGAGGTACTTAGCCTCAGGGCCCAACAGCCTTGCAAAGTCTGCAAGGGGTTGTTGTTCCTATCTTTTCTTTCTCTTCTCCTCTCCTCTCCCTCTCCTCTCCTCCTCTCCTCCTCCTCTCCTCTCCTCTCCTCCTTCCCCTTCCCTTCCTTTTTCTTCTCTTCTCTTCTCTTCTCTTCTCTTCTCTTCTCTTCTCTTCTCTTCTCTTCTCTTCTCTTCTCTTCTCTTCTCTTCTCTTCTCTTCTCTTCTCTTCTCTTCTCTTCTCTTCTCTTCTCTTCTCTTCTCTTCTCTTCTCTCTCCTCTTCTCTTCTTTTCTTTCTTTTTCTTTTTCTTTCCTTTCTTTTTCTTTCTTTTTTTATTTGCAAGTCATGTATTTGATAAGGAGCTACTATCTAAAACACACAAAAAAGATTCATCAAATTCCATAACAAAATACCAAGCTAATTCCAAAATATCCAGATAGAAGTGGGGAGACAGCTCAAGTGATATCACATGTATGTGTCCCATCTTTTCTTTTCTTTTCTTTTCTTTTCTTTTCTTTTCTTCTTTTCTTTTCTTTTCTTTTCTTTTTCTTTCTTTTTCTCTCTCTTTCTCTCTTCTTTCCTTCCTTCCTTCCTTCCTTCCTTCCTTCCTTCCTTCCTTCCTTCCTTCCTTCCTTCCTTCCTTCCTTCTTTCTTTCTTTCTTTCTTTCTTTCTTTCTTTCTTTCTTTCTTTCTTTTTCTCTTCCTTCCTTCCTTCCTTTCTTCCTCTATTTCTTTATTCATTCATTTGTCTATTTATTTACTTATATTTATTTTGTCATCATACCTGGCGATACTCAGGGGTTATTCCTGGCTCTGTACTTAGGAATTACTCCTGGCAGTGTTTGGGGGACCATATAGGATGACAGGGATTGATCCCCGGTCCTCTGCGTGCAAGGGAAACCATCTACCTGCTGTACCGAGAGGGGTCTTTCTCCTGTAGAGAGCCCGCTCCTCAATTATGGTGCCTTCTTCATTCACCTCTAATTTGCCTGTCATGTTATAGCGGAGGCCGAACAAGTCAAGTCAGGTTCTTGCCCTAAGTTAGTTAAACCTGAAAGCAAGGGACTGAAGAGCAAATGGCCAAATTCAGGAAACGACTTTAGAGAAACAGAAAGAAAAGTCAGGGAAGCTCCCAGATTATGAGAGAGATTTCCCAGGGTGCAGGATTACGAAGAAAGTCTCAAGTCCTTTTTTTTTTTTTTGGCCCCCCCATTTATACATTTTAAACAAAAGTTTGTAGGTGAGCATTTCTTTCTCATGGTTCAAAAATGCAGGCCATTCCGACAGGCAAGAGGATGCTGAGTGGTTTCTCTTCGGGTGTTGAAGTGCTGGAACGATCCAGCAGGGCGTTAGGTCATCCAGGTTATCTGGCACCACCTAGGCCGACCTAGGTGGTCCCTTTCCCCTGATCTTGCCCTCCTTTTCCTCCCCGAGTTGCTGTCATTCTTACCTTGGGCTCCACCTACAACAATGTGGGACAGTGGATAGGATGCTGACCCTTCACACTGCCCCCGCCACCCCCGGGTTTGACACCCCATTGCTGTCTGTGAGCGATTCCCAAGCTCAGAGCCAGGAGTCAGCTCTGCTGCATGTGGCCACCAAACCAAAAGTTTTGAAGAAAACCTGTGTTCTTGTCTAAGCTCCCTATTAGCGATTATGAGTGGACATTGTGCCTGGAAATGTCCCCTTCCACACTTGCTGTCTCGAGTGTTCCCTATCGGAGAGGCTTGGCTCCGAGGCCTTGCAGGTTAGGCTCTGGAACAGTGACAAGTGTGCATATGAGTTATTGTGGCAAGAATAGCATTTTCCTTTGATTTTTCAAAAGGAAGGGACCAGAGCAATAATATAGAAGTTAGGGCGCTTGCTTGCACTGCTGACCCAGATTTGATCCGGGATCTTCCATGTGATCCACCAGCGCTCGCCAGGAATGCTTGAGTGCAGAGCCAGGAGTAACAACAGAGCATTGCCCCATGTGACCCAACACCAAAAAAAGGCAGAAAATAAGGAAGGATGTGTCGGGAAGCCACTGGGGCTTGATACCCAACAGTATCAGGTCAGAAGTTCTCTTCTACCGAGGCCGCGGGAACGAATGAAAACTCACGAGTCCGGTGCAGTTACAAAAAAGGCTTTTAATAGTACAAAAGCTCTTCCACAGCAATCCAATATAATGAAAGAACTCTAGCTCTGGTCCAAACTTAGAGCCATACATGGGAGCCCAAGTCTCCCACCAAAGAGGAGGCCTACCCAAAAAAGGAGTGAGTGCCTCGAGTTAGTCCCCTTATATACACCAAATAATCCTAACTGTTGAAGGGAGGGTCCCATCAACAAAGAACCCTAAACAGCTTCTAGATAGTAGAAGAGGGTAGAAGGGTAGTGAAGATTATGAGATTATCTCTTGTGTAAAACACTAGAGAGAGGGGGCTGGTATAAAGTAATACATCTTAATTTCATGGGCTTCATGTAATCTAGATGGTACCCACAAGGTCCTTCTTATTTATTATCTGCACCAGGGTGATTCTGAGTATCTTCTCTGTATACTGAAAGGGTCACACTCACCTGCTTGAGGGCAAGCTAATATGATCCTTCCTATAATCTTAAACGTAGCCAATGTAGCCAGGGGTGGCAGTCTCCTGGTCAATTCTAACTGTCCCATGCTGGGTGCACTGGGTATAAAGAGGAGCTGTGCCCAATCTAGATAACATAGAAGTCTTAGTAGATGCATAATAAGACAGATGTTATTCAGAGTCAAGGTGACTTCTGTAACTGCCATACCCTCTATAAGTGTTTACATAGAAGAGAGATCTCATTAAAATGAACCTTGGCTTAAGAACATGTAAATAGATTAAGCTGTGAGCAAAGCTCCCAAGTTAGCTAAGTCTGTCATCCAACAGGATGGAGGAAGGGGAAGGAGGGAGGGAAGAAGGAAGGTGGCCAACCTTAATTACAAATCTGTTTGAGGGTGAAGAGAAAAGTACATAAGCATAAGACACATCTTCCTGTGAGAAAAGAAATGCCCTTCGGTGTAACCAAAGAGTACTGATCTGCAAAAGCTGATCCCAAAAGTCTGATGGGATCTCTCCCCTGTGTGGGCCTTAAGGATACCCAGCAAGGTAACAATGAATGTTCAAAGGCAACAAAACATGAGAACAGACACCTCCCCCACATTGAGTTGGTGGGGGAATGAGAGGGAAGGTCTTTGGGGGTACTTGGGGAGGGAGATGGTTACAGTTGCTGATGGGTGTGGTGTTGGGATTTTGTGTGTGAAAACCTTTATTTGTAGTAGTGTAAATTATAGATTCTCAATTAAAAACATTAAAAAAACTGATCTAAAATGTTTCAAGAACTGGGCCTGCTTTACTCACAGGAGTCCTGGGTTTGATCTCCTTGGGGGAGCACAAGGTCGCCCCCCAGCTTCCCGGTACAGTGTTAGTACACACAACCTCCTGTGTGTTGCACCCCCAAGCAATACCAAAACAGCTGACCCAAAATCTTGGTGAAGTATTGTGAAGCAAATAATCCCAGTGCTATGCCCAATTTTAGTGTCACTTTTGTAAATTTTATGAACCAGAAAACAATTTTTCAGTGAAATAATAATTTGCCCAGTATTTCAGTTGTGGCCTGGAATGTACTGTTAATGTGATATGTGTTTTAATATAGAAGTTTTCAACATTTCATACAAATTGTTTTAGCTGTTTGCCCCCATATGCCTCCAAGAGCTTCACTACAATGTCTTCTTCCTAGCCATGACAAATGCCACCTCTGTCAAATTAATCCCAATTTAAACACCAACATTTTGCTTCAGAAAGTTTTAATGGTTTCTCCTTCCTGCCCAGAGCTTTGAATACTTGACATAAACCCATACATTTAACCCCTTTTGTTCACTATCCCTCAATCAAAGCCACTGCTCAAGTAGTGTATTCAAACTTATTTGTTTTTGTCCCCAAAGCCTTAACGATGTTCTTAGGTGTAACGTTCTTCTTCACCTCCAGCTCTCAGTGGTTTACATCCTCAAAGTGAACCACCCTCCTGATCTGCTGAAGACATATCACTTTTTTTTTTTTCTTTTTTTTTGGGTCACCCCCAGCAATGCTCAGGGGTTTCTCCTGGCTCTGCACTCAGGAATTACTCCTGGCAGTGCCTCGGAGGACCATATGGGATGCTGGGGATCGAACCTGGGCCGGCTTGGGCTGGCCACGTGCAAGGCAAATGCCCTACCCGCTGGGCTATTGCTCGCCCCAAAACATATCACTTCTAGTAACTCCTTTCCCTGCTCTTCTTGGGTCCTTGTGTCCCTCATACCTGGTAGTAGCATGCTTGAATGTATCTCTTAGTGACTGTTCTGCACAAATATGTTCAGGAAATGTTTACTAAATGCCTTCTGTGTACCAGGCATCTTGTTAGGCATTGAGATCACCGTGTGGAGCATGACAAATGCAGACAGTTCCATATACGAATTTGGGGGGGCAGGAATGGGGTTCTGTATCTGGTGGTGTTTGGGCGCTACTATTTGCTTAGTTTCCAGGACTTGTTCTCAGATCATCATGCAGTGGTAGGAATTGAACCCAGCACTCCACAATGAAAATTGCCCAATGCTTGAGTATTGACTTTAAGCTCCATCAGCTGTGCCGGTATAGTCTTTTGTGAAGGACTATGCCCCATTATTGAGGCAGCATCCTACAATGTGTTTTACCCTGAGCTCCTGAACTGTGTGGTTCTACGCTGTCAGGAACAAGAACTATCTCATAAAGAGGATGATCATGTATTTGCTTGGATCCCTTTGAAAGATCCTTTTCTTGAGATGGGGTGCCTCAGGTAGTCCCGCACCTGGCACTTCAGGGCTTGCAACCAACAGTGCTCAGTGGCCATGTGGTGCCGTGGATAGAACTTGGGGCCCCCATAAATTCGAGGCATCTAGTCTACCACTTGAAGGAATCACACCAGGAGGGTGGCACCTGGCTTTGCACTCAGAGCTGAAAGCTTCGCCTGACTCTGCTCTCCGGGATCACTCTTAGTGGGGAATCAAGGACCATATATGGTGCCGGGGATTAAACCCGGGCCAGATGCAAGCAAAGAAAGTCTCTTAGTTCTCTGGCCTGTACTCTTTCCACCAATCTGCTCAACTCTCCTTCTTTTATGAGAGACAAGAGGTTGCTCCCTCAGCTTAGAAGCCTGGTGTCCACTCCTGGCAACACTTGACCTGGCTGTGTGGGCCTCACTGGAATCTTAGAGTTGAGAGAAATGTGGAGATTTCAAAGCCTTTACTTTATGAAAGCAAAGACTCATGGCTGTCCGTATCTCAGAGGGAGTTTTGTTTGCAAGAAGGAAGCAAAACTGATGTTGCAGTTGTTTCTGGTAGGTTACTGGCTCGCCAGCCTTCCTAACCAAGGAGCGCTTCCTTTGCCTGTTGCATTTTCCTGTTATTCTCTGCCTCCAAGAAGAGAAAGGGAGGAAGTGAATCTAGACAAATGCCAGTGAAAGTCAAATTATGCAAATTAAATTTATAAAAAGGAATCAAAGTCCTAAGTAGGCTGCTGGGGATATGAAGGCTTTCTTAGCCCAAGACATCGCAAATGCAGTCTACTAAGACAGTTTCAATGAGAGAAAACGGGCAGTGAGTGGGGACAGTTGAAGGCAGGACGCTCTCTAGAGACACTAGGAAAATGTGGAAGAAGGAAGCCAGATGCTCCAGGTGGGACATTTTACTCTTTTATTCCCTGTTCAACCATACACAAATTGGCAGTACTATGTAGAACATACACTTAAATATCTGTTATATAACATTAGATATTTAAGAAAAAATAAAATATTTTTAAAATAGTTACATTTATTGTAGAAAAAATCATTATCTTTAAGTAATCAGATTTATCTTCAGGCCTGTAGCAGTGATTAGTTTCAGTCTTTTTTTGCCCAATAGAGCTTGCTTAATATAACTTGTATATGTAATATAATTGTAAAATCCTTAGCATGTAAATTTTAGAAAACTTACTTCCATAGCCTGCATGTATTGTTATCTGCTCCCCAAATTAGCCTGCATTTAAAATCAATAATATTTAAAAAAAAAACTTGTGATCAATTAAGCAACAATATGAAGAAATCTCTTTGAGAGCACCTTTAAAGTAAAGGGAAATTTTTTCTTGGTCACAGGTTTCATGATGCATGAAACACCATATCTTGGAGTACCAGTGATCTGATGTAAATCTTTTTTGTTAGGATGAGTTGCAGATTATATTAAAGTGTAAGCGTTTACTTTTGTTAATGTCAGTTGTTTCATCATCATTCTGTAGTACATATAAAGGCACAGATTGATGTATTTTTCTGGCATCTTCCCTGACGCACCCTTGCCCTAAATAAATCTGTTTGCCAGGATCTTGTCGCTTAAATTAGCCATCTCAAACTCATGGTCCTGCCAACACACGAAGTTGTGCCAATGTTCTCAGCATCTACTGGCACACGCTCTGTTGCCTTTCTTTGGCATTCCTTTTTGTACCTGGGGCCATTGTCTTTTCACAGGGCTGTGGTCTGACTGATGTATCCTCAAGAAAGGCTTTCAGATGGGTTGGACTCACTCTGGTTCCCTCCCCGCTATGCATCCAGCACGATTTATTTTCAGCCACACAATATATTGTCAAGAATTTGCCATGCACATACTTGCAGATTGGCAGAGCCACCTGCCAGAGATGAGAACCTTTTAAGTTGTTGTCAAACGTCATAAAATGTGTTCCATGATTAATTTTGTAGGCACAGATTGGTTTTTGCACGGAGTCCGAAATTTGGGATATGTCACAGTGACTAAATGGCACCGGCATGCTGAATGAATTTGGAATTTGTTTTGTCAAGTGTGGGAGCAGGCACACAGATGGGCTTTGATCCAGTGGTGCTGCTTGGAATTCTCATTATAGCAATGATGTCACTTGTCACGTGGAGTGGGTGATAATGCTGCCAAGTTATGGAAAAAGCAAGGCAAATAACAAGGTACACAGGCCAAGGGAAAGGGCTGTGGTAGCACAGGAAGCTTTCACTATCAACTGGTCTTTGCTTAAAGGACATAAGCATTGTATCAGGGTTGCTAAAAACCTAATTAATTGAAGAAAAAAAAAACCCGGAAACTTCTAACTGAAGAGACCATTTAAGAAGGGCCCAAATAAAACATGTATAGCTTTCACGTATGAGAGAGATAGAGAAGAGAAAGAGAAGAGACAGGTAGGAGAGGGAGAGATAGGGTGGGAGACAGAGACAGAGAGAGAGAGAGAGAGAGAGAGAGAGAGAGAGAGAGAGAGAAAAACAATTTTTTTTTTGTAATTTGGGCTATACCTGGTAGTGCTCAGGAGTCATTCCCGGATATTGAGTATTAAACCTGAATATTAAGCCTGGGTATAGAATGTGAGACTCTCACATGCACTCTAGCCCCTTGAGCAACTCCCCTGCCTGCCTGTGTCCTGGCTTTTTACTTTAGGCTGTGAAAGAAATCTTTTAACTCCAAGTAACTTATCTTCCTGCAAACACAGCAATCTTAAACTCAGGCATATTGCTTTATAATAATAAATGTCTGCTAAAAAAGTCAGCACTCATACTAGGAAATAGAAAAGAAAGAAAAAGCTTGCAGTAGTTAAAGAACTGTTGTACATTCTCACCACATGCGTACACAACATTTTCTGCAGGGCTTTAAAATTCCATGTAGGCCAGAGAGATAGTACGGGACTTAGGGGTTTGCCTTGCATGCTGCCGACCCTGGTTCAATCCCTGGCATCACCTATGGCCCCTAGACACCATCAGGAGTTGTCCCTCAGCACAGAGCCAGGAATATCTTGAGTGCTGCCAGGTGTAGTTCTGAAACCAAAACCAACAAAATTCTTTTTACAATTTAGTTAAAGCAGTGCTTGTGGGATGGGATGTATAGCTTTAAATAAAATGTTTCAAAGGAAGACTTCAAATCAATCACCAACTCTTTTATTTAAGATTGTCAAAAAAGTTCATACCAAACCACAGTAAGAGGAAGGGAAGAAATGATAGACCATAAATAGAATCAACTAAAATAGGGGCCAGAGCGATAGCCCAGCGGGTAGGGCATTTGCCTTGTAAGCGGCAGGCTCATGCCCGGCCTGGGTTCAATTCCCGGCATCCCATATGGTCCCCGAGCACGGCCAGGAGTAATTCCTGAGTGCAGAGCCAGGAGTAACCCCCTGAGCATTGCCGGTGTGACCCAAAAAGCGAAAAAAAAAAGAATCAACTAAAATAGCAAAATACAGGATAAAAGCAAAATAAATGAAAACAAGTGAGATTATTAATGTATCCAAAATTTGATTTCTAGAGAAGATCAGCAAAATTAACATATCTTTAGCTAGACTGACCAGGAAGAATCAGTGAGAGGTAATTCAAAGTACTATAATTGAAAACTGAAGGGGAAGGGGCGGATCATTACTAATATTATAGAAATGAAAATATAAGGGAATACTGTGATTTACACTATTATTCACATGAAACATAAATCATGATTTATATAAGCTTTCTATAAATCATGTAGATTTATAGATCTATAAATCAAGCTTTATATAAATCATGATTTATATAAGCTTTCAAGATTTAAAATGTATATATAATAGTTTATACAGCAATAGGTGTATAATATACATTTATGGCAGGGCACCCCCACGGTGCCCTGCTACCCGCACGCCAAGCCTGGCAAGCTGCTTCAGTTGTATTTGATATGCCAAATATCAGTAACACATATATTAGGTCATTCCCATGACCTAATATAATGGTTTGAGGCTCTTTATGTTCCTGGAGCAAGCGGATGCCTTTGGGTTCTACTGGCATGAGACAGGACATATAGAGATGTTACTGGTGCCCGCTCGAGCAAATCGATGATCAACGGGAAGATCGTGATCGAGATCGTGATACATTTATACTTATCGAAATTACCTAATTTGTCTTTTTTTTTTTTTTGGGTGTCATGGATTATGCCCAGTAGTGACTACTCTTAGTCTGTGCTCAATTGTCACTCCTGGTGTTTAGAGGACTGTGTGGTGATGAAGCTC
>JAJIBD010014206.1:0-36472 GCA_021461705.1 Cryptotis parvus
TTTATTTTGGATGAAGACAACATTTCATTTTCTAAGTCAAATCAAGACAAATATAATCATTTCCTTTTTCTCCCAAAGTCCTTTACTATGGTGGAAGGAAGCAGATGCTGATGGAGAGTCACGATCACGATCACGATCTTCCCGTTGATCATCTATTTGCTAGAGCGGGCACCAGTAATATCTCCATATGTCCTGTCTCATGCCAGTAGAGCCATGGGCATCAGCTTGCTACAGGAACATAAAGAGCCTCAAACCATTATATTTGGTCATGGGAATGACCTAATATAATTGTTACTGGAATTTGGCATATCAAATACAACACAAGAAGCTTGCCAGGCTTGCCGAGCGGGAGGCAAACTCTTTTAAACACCTCCAAATAAAGCATTTATTGATGAACTGCGGGGCTGCAAGCGACCGCTCAGCCGGGCTGTGATGGGCTGGTCTGCTGGGTGGAGTTCTGACGAGAAGGAAGTCCAAATGTGGAAAATGCGGCGCCCATGGAGTGAGGGGGTGGTCTGGCTTGTTGTGAGGCTCTGCCAAGGTGGTGGTCCAGGCTTAGAACCCGCCATGCCTCCCGACTGTCTCATGAGCGGCTGTGCACAGGGAGAGCAAGGAACAGCTCTGCCCCCATGTCTGAGAGTCTCTGGACCAGCATACTTGGGCAGGATTGAGGAAAAAAAAACTGCTGCAGTGTGGGTGTTGATGATCCGAGCTGTGATGGGCTGGTCTGCTGGGTGGAGTTCTGACGAGAGGGAAGTCCAAATGTGGAAAATGGCGGCCTGTGGAGTGAGGAGGGTGGTCTGGCTTGTTGTGAGGCTCTGCCGAGATCCCTTGGCATCCTCTCTGATGGAGAGTATGGTGCTACAATGTTGTATACATGAAAGCCTGCATTAACAGTATTGTAAGCTATGTTGAGGCAGGGAGGGTGAGAGAATATTAAGAACGCTAGAAGAAAAGTCAAACAGCGATTTTTTTTTTTTCTGATACTGGTTTGCCATAATTCCTTAGCATAAATTCACTTTACTATCAGCCTCCTGCCTTCCAATGCTATTTGAGACTTTGGGCATAAAGTCTTCATGAGAAGCAATTCCTTTCACACCCTTTAACATACATGTCTCTTAAAAATAGGGGTTATTTTTGCTTTCTTTATTTTAAAAATAAATCTTATACAAGATAGAGAAATGATATGCAAAGTATTTTTTACACAAGCCTACAAATACCTAAGATCAATCCTTTGTGCTATTCTCCATTCCAAACAACTGAATAGCCTTTGATATTAGTTTATGTATTCAATAATGTATCTGTCTAGTCTAATGAAATATTGTACCTCAATTTGTTCAGGGATAATGGTGCAATAAAATGTAGTCTTAAGCATGAAAACCTTGTCAATACAATTTATTATGTTTTTTTGGTAAGTTTACAGTGCTGCAAAAAAATCATGACATTATAAAGCTGTAGCATAAAGCACCCAGCACATAACTCTCTTTCTGTGCTAAGCAAGTTATTATAGAAAAATATTGACACTAATTATGGAGAAATAATGTATTTTTAGAATCATTGGTATCTATCTCCTGGTTAATTAAAACATTGTTGCTTTTATTTTGGATGAAGGCGACATTTCATTTCATTTCCCAAGCCAAATCAAAACAAATATAATCATTTTCTTTTTCTTCCAAGCCCTTAAAGAGTTTACTATGATTTCTCCACTTGGCAAATCTAGACTTATGAGCAAACAGCTGTTGCTTTATTGCTTCCTTAAGGAATGTTGATATCAGTACAGAACTCTTCTATCTATTAGTAGAAAGCAACTCAAGAAGATTAAAACCCACAAAATGCAGAAATATGTTTAGCAAATATGTTTAAATTGAGATTCTGGAAGCAGATATCCCTATCTTGAAAACCAGTAATGTGCATCTTTGATCTTTTCATTTCAAGGGAAGAATTCCTAGGAAACAAAAACAAATAAAAAATCAATTGCTTTATGGGTTTGCCAAGAGCTTAGCTCTGTTAAGAGAAGCTACAGTGGGAAAGTTCAGCTAGGTCTTAGAATGGCGTAGATAAACTATTGGGGCGGGATGTGGTAGCAACTGAGATCCATAATGCTAATGAGGCGTGCAGGTCAGGTCTCTCTAGGGCAGTGGAGGAGCTGCGGACCCAAGGAGCGGGAAGGATTGAGAACTGCAATGAAAGAGGTCATCTCTGGCATGTGGAAATAGAATAACATAATACAGACTGGTACAGCTGGAATGGAAAAGCATTCTCTTAGCCCAGATTTCCCCCTCTGACTTTTAGAGGCGAGATTGTCGCATAATAGGAGCATTGAACTTTGAATCAAAAATATTAATTGAGTAGAGCAATTAAAAGGACTATGCAAATGGACAGTCACAAAAGGGATTTTTACATAAAATCTTAGTAAAGCCCATAAGATATTGTGGTTGAATTGTTTAAGTGCTTAATGTTTCAAGATGCTGAAAGATTATGCACAGTTCACATCAGGGTGGAGATACTCTGTTGCCTGTAATACGTTTGACTCCAGTGAATAGCAGACAGTGACAATTAATTGTAAAAGCCCTCATGCATCATTTGGAGTTTCCACAGTTGATGGCTAGAATGCGGAAAAACAGTTTTCCCTGCCAAGAGAAAAAAATGTAGCTTGCAGTACTTTCCAACCAGTGGTAGTTAATGTGGAGGAGTGAACTGGGAGTGTGGCTGAAATGCTAGAACACACACTTCACAGGCTTTGCCAGTACAGTACGCCAGCTTTGCTCCCCCCAGCCTGTGTGCCCTGGTTCCCAGAACAGCCTGGGATGCCTCCATACTCATCGGAAGAATATTTTAAAGTCAATGCACCGAACCCTGGTACCGCCAAATAACACATTTTGAGCAGATATTAAAGGACTTCAGTAGGGACCGGCGATAGTCCAGTGGGTAAGGTGGTTGCCTTGCCTGTGCCGGCCGGGTTCGATCCCGGCATCCCATATGGTCTCCTGAGCACCTCCAGGAGTAATTCCTGAGTGCAGAGCCAGGAATAACCCCTGAGCATTGCCGGGCGTGACCCAAAAAAAGCAAAACAAACAAACAAATAAGGACCTCAGTAATGACTTTTTTTAAATTTGCCTGTACAATATGTAGCCCTCGATCCCCTCCCTCCGGAAGGAGGGGTATTTAATAAAAGCATAGCATTCATCTCGCACATCTCAGTAATTGGTTTAAATGATAGCTTACTGGTAGTTTTCTTCAAGGTACGGATGTTGACATCATTTCTTCCAAGTCTTTAATGATTCATCTACTTTCTATGCGATTATAAATTCTAATAGCATCGTGTGCACAGTGATAGCACGGTGGTTATTTGTTCATATATTGTTCTTCAGCTGACCCTACAAGAAAGGATTATACCTTATTTATCTCTGCTCCCCTAATTGAACAAAACTGTCACTAAATTATCCTTTAATGAATATTCGAGAAATGAATACATTGTTCTCGAAAGTTTTGCCCATATTTTGTTTAAATTCTTCGTATTCTAATTTTTTCGTTTAAAATACCACCTCAGCCATCATGAACTTAGCTATTGAAAAGACAATCCTCTTTGAATTCAATGTCTCTTTGAGTATTATTACTCTTACATTATTATTTCCATTTGTCTAATTTTATAGGTGAATGTTTTAATTCAGATTTTATATTTATGAGTTTTATTACAAAAGATAAGTAGGTTTGTACTTTGATTCTGAAAGATTAATAGATATGGCAATATTCATTTCCCTGAAGTTTCATTTAAATTCCAGAAAAAAATAACCATATACATTTCTTATTTCATAATTGCTATTGCATAAACTAGTAATTCATAACAAATTAGAAACAAAGTATCATTTAGTGAGTTGAAGTAGCATAAGAATTTCCAGTGCTATAAATTTTCTTTCCATAGCCTTTCCTAGTAAAGTTAGTGGTTTTGAAAAAACAGTCAGTGCTGGATAATTATAGGGTTCACTTTGAGGATGTTGGGATATTGTAAAGAGGATATGCTGGATTTACCATTTTTTTTTCCTTGTTACTACACTGATTTAAACTGTGGGACAAGAGAGTATTTAAAATACGAAATATTGTAAGGAGAAAAATAGTGAACATGTGAGTCTAATAATATATTGCTTCTTCCTATTTTGTAGTTTTTCTATATATAACATAGCTTTTCTGGGCCTAGTGCACTTAAAGGGCTATTACAAGGATTAGGGGAAATAATCCAAGTAAATTTTCTGAGCACAGTGCCTGATATGTAGTGATTATTCAATAAATAATAGCATTTTCCAGGATTGGAAAAATGCTTTCAGTTTAGGTATTTTATCAATATATATTTCTTTGTTATCGGATAAAAAGGGAAGAAAATTATGTTATTTTGATGATTTTTAAAAAACTTGCTTTGAAAAAATAACTTGTTGCCCATTTTTGCTGAAAGTTCTTAGTCAATTTGCATTGTTTTTAATTTGTAAATCTGTCTAGTGAAAATCTGAAGCAAATATGACGCTTGATTTTGAGAAATAAGGTAATCACATTTCCATTACAGGCAATTAAATAAGGTTCATGTTATATAAATATATGTTCATATAATACATATATATGGAAAAGTTCACTTTGCATGTGGTATGAGTATCTATTTAGAAAATTAAAGGAAACTGACATGATGAGCTTGAATACTGACTAGATATTTACTTAAGTAATAGCTTATTATGAATTGACATTTAAAATTTTTCTGAAGCTAAATATAGGACATGACTAGGAACATTTAGTACAGATATAGAACGCTTTTTGTGAAAAAAAATGTATGTCATATGACTTAAGGACTCATACATATGAATAAATTGACATAATTTATCATGGGCTAGAATGGAGTCAACTAATTTATCCTCTTAAATCCAATGAAATACAGATCAAAGCCAAACAGAATTTGTGACTGGAGAGATAGTGCAGCTGGTAGGTTCCTTGCCTTGTGTGCAGCTGAGCCAGGTTCTAGTCCCAGCACTTTATATGGCTCCTGAACCCACCATGAGTGATCCCTGAGCACAGAGCCAGGTATAAGCCCTGAGCAACACTGGTGGGGCCCCAAAAACAACAAAAAAGCTGAAAGAATAATTACCAAACTTGACTACAAATGTTTTCTGAAGGAGAACATGGATATTACAGTAGCGATTTCCAGTTACAAGGTGAATCATTCTTTCTGGAATTAGAATAAGCTACACAACAAAAATGATAAAAATATATCGGACTTGGGGATGTGGTATAATGGGAGAGTGCAGACCTTGAGGGCCAGAGGCCATAAATTCATCCTTGACACTGTTCCACGTGCTTAATGTGCTCCCTGGCATTACAACTACAGTGTGTCACCCCTGGAGAACACTGTAAGTGAGAACTATCACCCCTGATAAGCAAACCAAAGCATGTGAACCAAGTGCATGCAAGCATGCAAGCCAACAATTAACACATACAGTTCTATAACCTAGTGTGTGTGTGACTGCCAGATTATTGCAAATACAGCCAAAGGGAAGGGAAGGGGATAAAATAAATAGATACTTAATTGATGAAAGAAACACTCTAAAGGAACTAAAAGCACAGTTTTTAAAAATTCACTTCACTTATCACTTGTCTTCCCTTTGTTCATCAATTTGCTTGAGTGGGTGCCAGTAGCAGAGCTGCTACTGGCTCTCCCCTGTGACCAGCCGCTCACGAGGTGCCCGGGAGGGATGGTGGGTTCTAGCCCTGGCCCACCATCGCAGCAGAGCCTCGCACCAAGCCAGACGACCCCCACTCCATGAGGGCCTCCATTTTCCACATCGGACTTCTCTCTCGTCAGACCTCCACTCAGCAGACCAGCCTATCAGTGCCCGGCTCCGCAGGGCCGCTTGCGCCAGTTCATCAATAATTGCTTAGAGACTTAGAGATGCCTACAAGAGTATGCTACCTGCACGGCAGAGCCTGGCAAGCTACCTGTGTTGTATTTGATATATATGCCAAATACCAGTAACAATTATAGACCTCATTCCGGAATGGATTGAGGCTCTTTATGTTCCTGGAGCAAGCAGATGCCCTTGGGCTCTACTAGCATGAGAAAGGACATATGGAGATGTTACTGGGGCCCGCTCGAGCAAATCGATGATGAACGGGAAGACAGTGATACAGTGACAGTGGGTGCCAGTAACATCTCCATTCATTGGGAATGAGGCCCATTATTGTTACTGTTTTTGGCATATCGAATACACCACGGGTAGCTTGCCAGGCTCTGCTGTGGCTCTGGGTTCATCTCAGGGGGTCCAGTCTTATGTCAGACCATCAACCACCCAGGGCCCATGAGGCAGAGCCCTGGGTGTAGACAAGCCTGTCTCTTGTCTGCCACCTGCCAATGCAGCCGCGGCGCCACAGCCACACCTGCAACACCTCAAGGGGCAGGCTTTTAAAAATTAATTATTGCAAATCGCAAGGTAGAAAAGAGAGATAAAGAGAGAGAGGGAAGAAAAGTGCCTGCCAGAGTGGCAGGTGGGGGTGGGGGTGGGGGAGGGGAAAGTGGGGACTTGGTGGTGAGGAAAGTGCACTGGTGGAGGGATGGGTGCTGAAGCATTGTATGACTAAAACCCAATCATGAACAAGTTTGTAATTGTGTATCTCACAGTGATATAATAAAATCTGTTATTTAAAAATTGATTCACAGTGAGATCACAGTTCTAAAACTATTCATGATTGGGTTTCATTCATACAATGTTCCAATACCATCCCCTCACCAGTGCACATTTCCCTTGACCAGTGTCACTGGTTTCCCTCCGGCCACACCCCTCCCTCCTCTATGGCAGCTGCTTTTCTTTCTCACCTTCTCTGTCTCTCTATATTTCTTTCTCTTCTCTCTCTCTCACTCTCTCCCTCTTCCTTCTCCCTCTTCCTCTCATTCACTCCCTAACATTCCCACTCCACTCCCTCTCCTTTTGAGCTTTATGGTTTGCAGTAAAGATACTGAAATGTTATTGTGTATGTATGTATGTATACATACATACATACATCTATACATATACATACATACATACATACGTATATACCTTTACCTACTTTCAACACTCAGTTTTTGTCCAGGGCGATCATTTCCAAGTGTTATTGTCATAGTGGTTCTTTCTCTATCCTAACTGCCATTCTCCCACCCAACCCAACCCCCACCCTGCACACCCAAACTGGGGCAAGCTTCTGACCATTGACCAGTCCTCCCGACCCCAGTCTTCCCTGGCTTTGGGTATTAGTCTCATACGATTATTTTTTTGTTATATTCTACAAATGAGTGCTGTAATTCTATAGACATTCTGTAGAAGCACAATTTGATTACATGTAGATTTAGGCAATTGTTACAAGTGATATTTAAATCAGTATCACTTGTATCACTTCACTTGTCTTCCCATTGGTCATCCATTTGCTCGAGCAGGTGCTGGTAAGTCTCCATTCATTGGTATTGAGGTC
Source organism: Cryptotis parvus (assembly GCA_021461705.1). Classification (NCBI taxonomy): domain Eukaryota; kingdom Metazoa; phylum Chordata; class Mammalia; order Eulipotyphla; family Soricidae; genus Cryptotis; species Cryptotis parvus. Next base: position 7,480 of record JAJIBD010014206.1, read on the forward strand.
CATTATTTTTACTGTTTTTGACATATTGAATATAGCACGTGTAGCTTGCCAGGCTCTGGGTTCATCCCAGGGGCCCAGTCTCTTTCTAAGTCAGACCATAAGCCAACCAGGGCCCACGGGGCAGAGTCCTGGGTGTAGACAAGCCTGTCTCCTGTCTGCCACCTGCCGACGCAGCTGGGCACTGCAGCCACATCGGCAACACCTTTGGGCAATTTTATCAATTTGAAAAATAGAAAAAAAAACCATCACTGTCTCACATTATAAATAAAAGCTACAGATGAATCATAAAGCTGAAATATATCACAAAACTCTAATAATATCTAAGAAAATTATATGAGGACATAAATATAACAGTAACACTGGGAGAAATTTTCATGTGCTAAACTATGATGCAGAAACTATATGAAACATCAAGAACAGACATATCTTCTAAGGAATTTAAGTATTAGTATCAATAATTCACATGAAAAAGTGAAAAGCATGAAAAAAGTATTCACAATTCACTAATTAACAATACATTGAACATCTAACGATTAGAATTTAAGAAACCTTACTGAATGACAAATGACAATTAAAACATTGAAATACTATTTAGCATCACATGAAACCAATAAAAGGAAGATTAAATGAAAACAGAACATTTCTGAAATTTGTTCTATACTAGACTATTCTATACTAAACTGGGGAGTTTCTCTTTCTTGTCACTTTCAGATTTTTCTATTTTAAAATATAGACAGATTTTCTAATTTTTATCTTAAGTTGAGAAAAGTATTATATCATAAGGGATTAGGTATTTTTCATGTTATTAATGGAAAGATAAATTCTTACTTTTTGATGTATGTTGCTTTTATCTGTCAAATGTAAATATATAACGCATTTTCCAGTAATTTCACAGGTGATAATAGAGGATTATCACATATCATCATAAAGTGTAATGCTAAGGGACATTTATGGCTCTTAGTCACACGTATGTACAAAGAGTAATGGGAAATGGTGTTCTTTAATAGAGAAGGTTGAGTTCAACTAAATACTCATTATCCGAAGAATGACTAACAGTTTTCCAGGACGTATTAAGGGGTAAAAAGGGCAAGTTGCATTAATATTACATATGTTAGCAAGTTTTAGGAAGAAACATTTTTGATGCCTTTGTATCTATGTATTTACATATGTATGTATATATGCCATATGTATGTATGTATTTTTATGCTAATTCCTAATATAGTTGGAAAACAGGCCACATGGGATTGGGAAAATAGAATAGAAGCAAATTAGAGTGTAGTTGGGTTCTCAAAAAGATTGTCCTCGGAGAACTGTGTTCCAGGACTGGGAAGAGCACAGGGCTTAGGTAGTGTAAATTTCTGGCCTTGCCTACCCCTGGCCCCAGTTTGGAACCCTGCACAGCACACGGTCCCCTAAGCACCACCAGAGTGATCCTTGAGCACTGCCTGCTGATTGTGGCCCCCAAATACAAATAATTCCGACTTTGTTTCCAAATAGCTGATGTAACTTTATAAAGTATATAATATATAATTATGATTAGCCCATGTAACTTGTATAACTTTAATTTATGTATATATTTTTACATGCTTACATATTTTCTCCTTTTCCCTCTTTCCCTGAGGTATTCTGATGATCTATTTGCTGTTCCCACACATTCGTCCTCAGTGCTCAGAGGGGTTCTGCACTTGCCGTTTCCATGGCCATAAACACCTGGCTATGTGCTGGAGATTTTACACTCTGTTGCACCTCCAGGCATCTATATCATCAGGGCTTAATGCATGTGGGAAGCATCAGGTATTGAAATCATGGCTGTACCCTTGTAAGGCAGGAATATTTTTGCCACTAAGCCTTTCTCTCTGTACCCCTAACTTGCATTTTTTTCTTGATTTTTATTTGTTTTGGGGCCACATTCAGTGATGCTCAGGAGTTGCTCCTGACTTGGCATTCAGAAATGGCTCCTGGCAGTGCTCCAGGAACAGTTTAGTATGCCTGGAATCAAACCTGGGTCTGCTGCATGAAAGGCAAGTTCCTAGCTCTTCAGCCCATTTTAAAAACTAGTAATGTAAATCATTTTATGTTATTATTGTTATTGTGGTTGTTTCCAATAGTGAATATTTTTCTTTACCTTGGGTTATTTTGGGTACACTTGCTGTGCTTAGGACCCACTCCTGACTCTGGGCAGGGATTACTCCTGTGAGTGTGTGTGTGTATGTGTGGGGGCACATATGTAGTGTTAAGGATTCAAACCCGGGACAGCTGCATTCAAGACAAGTGCTTTACCTGCTTTATCACGTCAGTCGCTAAAGGACTGTTTGGTTTGGTTTGGTTTGGATCACTACTGGTGGTCTCGGGATTGAATCTGGGTCAGCTGCATGCAAGGCAAGCACAGTACTGCAGTACTGTTTCTCCAGGACTATGAATACTTTTTAACATCACTGTTTTAGGATTTCTTTTGGGGGCTTTAAATAATAGTGTTTGAGAGATTGGAGAAGCCAGTACCAATCCTGACCAAATTTATACCCTTCCTCATGACTGTCTAGAATGTCAGCCCCTCCCCTCCCTCCCTCCTTCTTTCCCCCTCCCTCCCCCTCCCTCCTTCTCCCTCCCCTCCTCCCTCCCCTCTCCCTCCCCCTCCCTCCTCCTCCCTCCCTCCTCCCTCCTCCCTCCCTCCCTCCCTCTCCCTCCCTCTCCCTCCTCTCCTCTCCCTCCTCCCTCCCTCCCCTCCCTCCTTCCTCCCTCCCTCCTCCCTCCCTCTCCCTCCCCCTCCTCCCTCCCTCTCCCTCCCCTCTTCCTCCTCCCTCCCTCTCCCTCCCTCCCCTCCTCCCTCCCTCCCTCCCTCCTTCCTTCCCTCCCTCCCTCCTTCCCTTCCTTCCTTCCTTCCTTCCTTCCTTCCTTCCTTCCTTCCTTCCTTCCTTCCTTCCTTCCTTCCTTCCTTCCTTCCTTCCTTCCTTCCTTCCTTCCTTCCTTCTTTCCCTTCCTTCCTTCCTTCCTCTTTCCTATTTTTCAGTATCACTGTCACTGTCTTCCCGTTCATCATCGATTTCCTCGAGCGGGCCCCAGTAACATCTCCATATGTCCTGTCTCATGCCAAGGCATCTGCTTGCTCCAGGAACATAAAGAGCCTCAATCCATTCCGGAATGAGGTCTATAATTGTTACTGGTATTTGGCTATATATCAAATACAACACGGGTAGCTTGCCAGGCTCTGCCGGCAGGTAGCATATTCTTGTAGGCATCTCTAAGTCCAGCATTTATTGATGAACCCGCCGCAGCGGCCACGAGCTGGGCGCTGGTGTACTACTGCACTAAATCACTTTTTTTTTGTGTGTGCTACATGCAATGGTGCTCAGGGCTTACTCAGGATCTGAGCTCAGGGATCCCTCCTAGGGGTTTGTGGGGAACACAGGAGGCTCCAAGCTGCAGTAAGCGCCCTCCTCATAGTACTATAGCTCTGAACCCAAACCGCTTCCTGATCAGAAACTGTTTACTAGAAAATACAGCATCTTGGGGCTGGAGCGATAGCGGGTAGGCGTTGCTTCCCCGGCCTGTGCTGGCCCGGTTCGATCCCCGGCGCCCCATATGGTCCCAACACCGCCAGGAGTAATTCCTGAGTGCAGAGCCAGGAGAAACCCCTGAGCATTGCTGGGTGTGACCAAAAAAAAAAAAAAAATACAGCATCACCCAGAGGCAGGAATCTCTGGGAATTCGTCAGATGGAGCTGGGGTGGCCCCTTCCCCCTCTCCATTTTGTCTGAGCCCAGTGGCCCTGCCCAGGAGCTGCCCTGGGGCGACCAGCCATGCACGAAGAGCCTCAAGAGCAGGTGGGGGAACTGGAACTCGGCTCTCCCCTAGCTCAGCTGACCATGAGGCCCCCAGGAGGACAGATGGGTTTTGGGAGTGGGCTCATCACCTCTAGGGGGTTTCAGAAGCAGCCAGATGAGACTCGCCCACTACATCAGCCGCCATTTTCACTGTCCAGACTCTGCAGCACATCAGAGCCCGCCCAGGAGGGACGCTTGACCTCAAGATCAGATTAACAGAGCAATACGAGTTCAAACCCAGGTAGGCAGGTACCAGAGCGGGAATCAACGGGAACTTGTCAGATGGAGCTGGGGTCGGCCCTTCCTCCCCTCCATTTTGTCTGAGCCCTGGTGGCCCCGCCCAGGAGCTGCCCTGGGGTGACCAGCAATAGCATGCAGAGCCTCAGACGCAGCTGGGGGAGTTGGAACTCAGCTCTCCCCTGGCTCAGCTGACCATGGGCCCCCCAGGAGGACAGATGGGTTTTGGGTGTTGGACCATCACCCTCGGTGGGGTCCCAGAAGCTGCCAAATGAGACTCACTCACCACAATAACCACCGTTTGCTGTCGGACGCTGACCATGAGGCCCCTAAGTCACATGGCGCTTGCGCCACGTGGTCCATCAAACTAGTGGAAACAGTTATGTCCTTTAATGTACTGCATTCTACGATGTGTAGGAAAGATAGGCGGGAGCGAGAGAGAGAAAAGATATACAGAACCTGCCAAGTAGTTGGGGTCGGGAGGGGGAGGGGAGGTGGGGACATTGGTGATGGGAGATGGGTTCGGTGGAGGGATGGATGTTGGAACACTGTAGAACCAAAACTTGAGCATGAGCATATTGCAATTGTATGTCTAAAAATGGTGTAATAAAATAAAAAAAAAAAAGTAAAGAAAAAAAGAAAATACAGCATCAGTTGCAAAAAAGTATTTGATTTTTGTTGAGTTACTAAGCAACCACAATAGGGGCTAGAGCGATAGTACAGTGGGGAGGGCATTTGCCTTGCACATGGCTGAGTGTAAAATCAGCCATTTTTCAGTAATGTGATTTATTAGTGACATATTTTCTTTTTATGTGCTGGAGTGGGGTTTGTATTACACCTAACCATGTTCAGGGCCTATTCCTTGCTCTGCTCAGAAGGGACATCTGGTGACACTCAGGAAACCATTTGCGGTGCTGAGGATTAAACCGAGGTTGCAGCAGAAGTTTCCACATACAAGACTTACCTCCTATACGATCTCTTTGGCCTAAGACTATATATATATTTTAGTATTTTTTTTTTTTTTTTTTTTTGCTTTTTGGGTCACACCCGCGATGCTCAGGGGTTACCTCCTGGCTCTGCACTCAGAAATTACTCCTGGTGGTGCTTGGGGGACCATATGGGATGCCGGGATCGAACCCAGGCCGGCATAGGCCGGGGCGCTGCAAGGCAAACGCCCTACCCGCTGGGCTATCGCTCCGACTCCTATTTTAGTATTACAAATATTTGATCTTAGGCCTTCCTCTTCTCTTCCCTTCTTTTCACTCTAATTCCCTCCCCTCCTCTTCTCTCACTCCTTTCCCCACTCTTTCCCTCCTCTCCAGTCCCCTTCTTCCCTCCTCACTTCTGTAATCAGAATGAAATGGAATATTTTAGCCCTTTCTACATTTTGTTGTCTCAAGCACCACTCTGCATCACAACACACTAACTGCAGTGTGTACCACTGGTGGCTCACACTTGGGTGAGCTTTAATCATTACAGATTGCAGTGTTGCATCAGTGTGTTAAATGTTGCCAGAAGTGAAAAATACTGATAAGAGAATGGAACTATTGTGGAAAACAGTCAGTATTCATGCTACCTTGCTATAGAATTCATGCATTTGTGCAGTCTTTAGGGCTTTTCAAAGAACCAAGTAAGTTCATCTGCTGAGCTCAGACCATGGACTCTCAGCAGTTGTTTCAGAGACCACAGTTCTGGGGCTGGAGAGATAGTATAGTGGGCAGGGCCCTTGCTTTTGCATGAGCCAACCTAGGTTCTATCTGCAACACATCATATGGTTCCCTGAGCCCCACCAGCAGGGATCTCTGAGCAAAGAGCTAGAAGTAAACCCTGAGTGCTGCTGGGTGCAGCCCAAAAAACAAAAAAGAAATAAGAGAGAGGAGAGAGAGAGAAAGAGAGAGAGCTAGAGAGAGGGAGGGAGAGAGAAAGAAAGAAAGAGAGCGGAGAGAGAGGGAGGGAGAGAGCACTATTCCTAAATGTCACTCACTGTATCAAGCATATGCAGGGAGAAGCCTGTCACTTCACAGTTTAGAATGATTGCCTGGAGTTTCCAGTTATTGCTAATATCTTTATTTGAAAGGGCAGGAAAATGGATATTACATTTTAGGGAAAAATGTCCATCAAAAAGAGATGCAGCTTTTAGCTTCTGACATTATTTTAACATTCTTGGGGTTTTTTAAAAATGTTTATTTCTCCAGCCTGATTCCTCTTCTAATGGCATAAAGTTTTGCAGAATGGGGTAAAATGGGCAAAATTTAGTTTTAGTGAGAAAAACATATTAAAAACTAAAACGGCAAGAATTATCATTTATTCTTTGTAGGGCTTTCTATTTGTCAAACATGTAATTTTGTTATCAAGCCAATTCAAGCCTCTATCCCAGGCTGAGTAGTAATTCAAAGAAGTGCTTTCTTAATGGCTCCCCAAAAGATCTGGCGCTCTTACCCATCTTAACGAAGAACAAGACAGAAATGGGATCTCATCCAAGAGCTCTTTTGAAGCTACGGTGAATGGAATAAACAACCAAGAAGACCAAGAGGATACATGTTTTGTTTTTATATGAAGACTCCCTGTTTTGGGATATCAGCTTTTGTGGTTGGTTTTCATTTGGGGGCCACAGTGGGCCTGTTCCATACACCATGCTGCTGATCCAACTCAAGTCAGCCACATGCACAGCAAGAGCCTGAGCCCCTGTACTACGTCTCCAGTCCCGAAACAACGGGTTTTCAGTTTTAATTGAAAATTACTTTGTATTGGGACTTGAGCGATAGTATACCAGTTAGGGAGTTTACCTTGCATGTGCTGACACTGCTTCGACTCCTGGCATTCCCTTATGGTCCCCTGAGCACCAATAGGAATGATTCTTTTTTTCTTTTTTGGGTCACACCTGGCGATGCTCAGGGGTTTCTCCTGGCTCTGCACTCAGGAATAACTCCTGGCGGTGCTCGGGGGACCATATGGGATGCCGGGATCGAACCCGGGCTGGCATGGGCCGGCCACGTGCAAGGCAAACGCCCACCCACTGGGCTATCTCTCCGGCCCAGGAATGATTCTTGAATAGAGACTAAGGAGTAACTCCTCAGTGCCGCTGGATGGAGCCCGCAAACAACCAAAATTAAACACCCTAATTTAAAAATAAACTTTTTATTATTTTCACTTTCCCTCCCCCCTCCCTCATTTAGCAGTTATCACTGACGTTTTGATGACCAGGGCTCACCCTCCCTGACTGTGGTGCTCCCACAGTTGGCTGAGGTGTCCCGTTGACCTCAGGGTTCCAGCATCTTTGATGGAGGTTATTTGCACCCATGAACACTTGTGCCAGAGATCACAGAGTCAGTTGATGCCTCACGGGGTCCCCAATGTCAGTGGTTCCAAGACTGTGCTGAGTGCCTGCTGGTAGCAGCAGCCATCAAACCCGCACTCTGCTTGTTAAAAGAAGACGTCTTGACCGGCTGTACCCCTGTCCCCATCCCTTGTAATTTCCTGTTTTTTTTCTTTTTAAAATTTCTGTACAGTGCTCTGTGAAAACCCTGACCACATCTTCCTTGGATGCTCAGCACTTGTCCTCATAGCAAGCCCTGCTGAAACCCAGATGTGGCTTGAAGAGAAGGGACCACGAGGTGTGGTATTGAAACTGCTTTCGGGTTTGGCTTAGAAAAGGTGTTACCTTCTGCTCACGCAGGGGTTTTCCAAGCTTCCTGGAAGTGTGAGTCCTTTCTTGGCCTCTTTCTCTACAGTTATAACCCTCAGGGTCTTCCTGCCGGCTGTGCTTTAGCAGGCAGTCTGTCCTCCTTGGATCTAAGAGATGTGCCATTTCTTGGTAGCAAAGCACATAATCTTTTACTAGAATATTCTGGAGAGAAAACAGAAGTTAATATTTGCATAAGGAAGACTTTCACAGCCAAATAAGAATTTAACCTTGATAGTTTCAGTTTGTTCGTTTCTTGTTAATTCCTATGTAGTTCCTAGTCATATATCCCAAGAGTTTTTCTCCACTGTGAGTGTGGAAAGTCATTGCTGGGTGCAGAAACAAAAAACTAGAGCCTCAGCAGCCTAGAGGGATTTGAGAGTCATGCTTGGCGTTGTAGAACAAGTTTCCAGAAGAAGCAGAGAGTTCTTTGAAGGTGTATAGGAAAGGCTGACTGGGTAAAGAGGATGGTTTTGTAGAAAAAAAAAATTCTCATCTGTTCATTGTTAATAGCTCTGCAGATGCAGAGAAAAGTTAATAACTTGGTGGATTCTTATCATGGCAGGCGTGCTAGCAGAAGGAACAGAAGCTTTGGTTTTAAAGATCTAGAGGGGATGCTGGCTCCAAACTCTCATTTCCTTACTGACAAAGACATGCCCACCAGATGTGACTGTAGTGATTTAGTGGCATTATTAGACTTGGGGTACAGAAGAAACAAACAATGGATGAGAGTAAAAGAAAGCCATCATTAACATGAGAACATGCCAGTAATCAGGACTAGCTCTGGGGCAAGCAGGGTGAGATAAGAGATTAAGGTGCATGGCTTACTTGTGGCTGCCCCTAGTCCATCCCCCCGCCTGGTACCACATGGTCCCTGAGCATTACTGAGCTTCACCATATCCTCGGGCTCTGACATTGAACTACCAGCCAGATTGGCCGAGAATCACCAGAAGGGATTACTGAGCCACGTGAACAGTGCTTGGGAGCTTCTTTCCAGGAGAAAGATTCAGTCACAAACCGCTTTATCTTTCCAGTAGCAAAATTATGAAGGGTTATGGACCAATTACCTGCTTTCTACTGTCCACAAGACAAAAAGAATCCTGTTGCTCATGAGCAATGACACTTTTTTTTTCTGATTGTAGAATTGGAATAAATTACTCCTGGAAATTTACTGCAAATAGAAAATTGTGATATGATATGTTCTATATTATTGAAAACACCTTATAATTGGTGAAAGAGCCAATTACAAAGATATTAGAAAGTAACTTCCACAGGATGACGATGGACGATGATGATGATGATGATGATGATGATGATGATGATGATGTTGGTGGTGGTGGTGGTGATGATGACGATGATGATGATGATGATGATGTGGTGGTGGTGTGGTGATGATGATGATGATGATGTGGTGGTGGGGTGATGATGATGATGATGATGATGTGGTGGTGGTGATGATGATGATGATGATGATGATGATGATGAAGTTTTTGTGTCACCGCTGGTCAGGAGTTTGTTCTAGGCTCTGTGCTCCAGCACCACTCCTGGTTGTGGAGCATGCAGGGGACCATATGTCATACTGGGGATTGAACCCAGGTCCACTGCATGCGCGCAGGTTGTCAGTGTGCAAGACGTGGACCCTACCCACTGGACTAGCTCTCCACAGGCCCCCTCAGGGTGCTTTCTTTAAAGGATCAGTCAAGGCCTATGGCGGCCTGTTCCAGCCAGCGTGGTGTTGTATCCCAAGTTGTTCCGCAGAAGGCTGCTGCAGTGCAGTTCAGCTGCTGCTTCTCACTGAATCTACATTCATCTGAGCGTAGCTTCCAGGGAACCCTACAAGAGTATAAGGATAACTTCCTGAAGGCGGCATTTTAGTGATACCTGGAGAGACAGAGTAGGCATTTTCTAAAAGCAGGTTGAGGGAGTACTGTGACAAAAGGCGGGAGAAGTCCTTTGAGGAAAAAGTCAGTAAGTCATTGTGATATAAGCCAAATTTCTCTGCACAGACTAACACTAGCCTGGCCAGAGAATCTCTGCTCCAAAAGAAAAAGATTTCATGGGTCTGGGCTAGTCCTGCACATCTTTCTTTAAAACTCCCCAGGTGGCCCTAACTGCAGTGGGAACTGGGACTACCAAGCTAATAGTGTGTTCTCAAGTGAAGGTCTTGCACTGGCGGGGCCTGCCCCGCTCCGGCATTGGGCGTTATGAGGCGTGAAAGGTAAGCTGGGCCAGGTGTGGACAGTTCCGAATCCCGATCCGAGGAAATGAGCTCCTCAAGGCTTCTCAAGGGCAGGAACGGGCCATTGAGCCTAGCACCACAGCCTAACAGTTCTGATAATTGCGTTTATAAATTAGAATGTATGCTCCTTTAGTGCTGCTAGATTGCCTTAAAATTTTACAAGCTTGGTTTTTTCGGCAACAACTGTTTCCCCCTTTTTTAGGTATGAAAGATTGTTCTTGTGAAATGTGCCCCTGTGTCCTCTCCTCACCTTCACAGACTCTAACCATGGCGCACTCCGTGCACGTTCTGGGTCTTGCTATTTGTTTCCTTTCCCTCTGGTCATAAAACGGCTTTTGTGTTATTCCATCAATATTCTAGTCAGCAACTTTAGTGCCCAGGTGATAAAATTACAAAATATTTCAGGTAAAGCAATCACATGATTTCCTTGAGTTCTTTTAACCATATTTTGAAAAGAAATATGATGTCTAATAATAAATCATCCAGACACAGCAGGAACACTCTTGGCAATTTTAGTAAAATTTGTGTCTCCTGAGTTTACTAATGAAAATGAATGGGGCAACTTCTCGGTTCCCAGAAACTTTCCCAAACCTTTGCTACTCCTCAACAGACAGCAGCTGTAATTGAGTAGAATGCGGAGATTGATGCTAGGATGAAAGGTTATGAGCTCCGAAGGCAGCTGAAAGCTTACACACAATCTTAAAGACTGTGAAAGGAAGGCTTTTGAAGTAGACTATTATGAACTTTTTTGTTGGTTGCTTTGTTTATTGTGTATCTGAGGCTAATGATACTAATTAGATCAGAAGGCATGAATGGAAATAAAAGAAAAAGCCATTCAGGAAAAAATAATAAAAGCATCACAAGTGGCTTTGTTAGGTGATAACTACACGATTTCATCCTCCACCGAACCCTTGTACACATACGGTGTAGAAATGGAATTTTTCCAAGAGGAGGTCATAGTTTGAGTTCATGCTATTATGTTATACTGGTTATGGAATTGGAAGACTAGAGATGAAGCACCAAAAACTTATAAAAATATGTAATATGTAAGGGAATCACAGAGCCTTTAGAATAGAAATGATCTGAATAGAATATGTGTTAAATGTATGTATACAGTAGTGCAAAAGTAACAAACTCATTTACCAAAGCATCTCGAAGAACTATAATAAAAATATTAAATTGCAAGTGAAAGGGATGTGTCCTCCTGTTATTACTTTGTTCTGGGCAAGGAAGGTGCCCCTCCACCACTGTCACACAATGGCCGTTTAGCTTACATACGTGGCAAAGCAAAAAAAAAAATGTTGAGGAGAGAGAAATTGAGGTCATTTTCACTGGCTTTTTTTTCTTTGGCTGCTCCACCCAGCTGATCAGCCTATCACAGCCCGGCTCGGCGTGGCCGCTTGCGCCGCATGGTTCATCAATAAATGCTGGATTTAGAGATGACTACAAGAGTATGCTAACCACACGACAGAGCCTGGCAAGCTACCCGTGCTGTATTTGATATGCCAAATATCAGTTACAATTTTAGACCTCATTCCCATGGCCTGATGAAATGGTTTGAGGCTCTTTATGTTCCTGGAGCAAGCAGGTGCCCTTGGGCTCTACTAGCATGAGACAGGACATATGGAGATGTTATTGGTGCCCCTCTCGAGCCAATCGATGATGAACGGGAAGACAGTGATACAGTGATTTTTTTCTTTCTGAGAAACCATTTCCTCAGTAAACGTTTGTTTAGTACTGCCCATGTCCCTGTACTCAGATATCAGTTGAAGAGCATCCTGCTCGCTGAAAAAGCTATGAGAACTCTTTCAGTTCAAGGATTTGGGAAGTCTTGTAGACTTCCCCCAAAATGTACACTCAGTGCTATCACTCTGGGCCTGACTTTATTTAAGAGATGGTAACTTATTCACATTGAAAGGGTGCAGTGGTCTTGGTTGACAAGAGGAAATTCTGTGTGTTCTTAGGCTATCACTCAAGTGCTAATATATGACAAAAACTTAGTATGAGTTTTACTCAAATCACAGTTCAACAATAATAAATACTTATCAGGTGGCCACTATATGTCAGGCATTTATTTAAACAAATATCAGCAAGTATTCCTATCCTCATGGTTTATAGAGATGATATTTGAGCAAAAGTTTGAAGGAAGTGAAGGAAATTGAAAAGTGGATACTGGGGCAAGTGAGTTCTAGGCAGTGAAAAAGCCAGAACAAAGTCTGGAGAGGGAGAAAGTGTTGGAACATCTGAAGAGCTCGAGTAGCAGAGCAGGAGGTTACACCAAACATAATCAGGGAAGGGGAGTTTTGAAGCCTTCTCTAGACTTTGACTTTTATTCTGAGTGAGCTACAATATTGACTTGGGTCCTAACCAGATTTACTGATGCTGCTCTGCTAAGAGTAGATTGTAGGGGGCCAGAGTGATAGCACAGCGGGTAGGGTGTTTGTCTTGCAAGTGGCCGGCCCAGATTTGATCCCCAACACCCCATATGGTCCCCGAGCACTGCCAGGAGTAACCCCTGAGCATTGCAGGGTATGACCCAAAAAAAGAAAAAAAATAGAGTAGATTGTAGGGTGCAGTAAGTGTGTACATTTTTTCCATAAACTTTAACACTATCATACAATCTAAAATATAATTTAAAAAATTATAAATGAGAATAGGTTGTAGGTGGAGAAAAAGAGAAGCATAAAGCAGAAGTTGCAGTAGTGGAAGTAAATGAGGTCAGATGTTTGGGATGCGTTTTTTTTTTGAATTTGAAAAAAATACTTTGTAATTTTTGACTGCTTTATTGGGTTATACCTGGCACATTACTCAAGGCTTACTCTTGGCTCTGTGCTCAGGGATCTTTCCTGGCAGTGCTTGGGGGAACCACATGCGGTGCCTCAGACAAAATGGGTTAGTCACAGGCAAGATAAATGACATGCCCTCTGTACTTTCTCTTTCAGCCTGGAATACATTTGATTGTTGAGAAAATAGAGTGAAACAGGATCCCCTGATGGACTGGATACAGATAGTGAGAGACAGTGGATGCTTTCAGAGGCTAGTCTGAACAACCGAGAAGGGTTGGGTTTGCTTCTAAATGAAAAGGGAAGGTTGCTGGGGGCATTAGGAAGTAGATTTTGGATTCTGATGGGAAATGTCAAGCAGACAGACATGGTTTTAGTATATGGGTTATAGAAATTTGGGGAAACTGGGGCATGTAAATATCTTTGTAGATAATTTTAAAGATGCTTTAACTTACTGCACTTTTTTTAATGTAGGGGCCACATTTTTATGACTATATAAAATAAAAGCAAGACACTTATGAAAAGATATTGGCACTTTGGTAGTAGGCATGGTGTTGTAACATGTACACTAACACATCAGCATTAATATGAACCACAGTACCTCAATAATAATAAGAAAAGTAAAGTGATAACAAATTGAATTTTTATATTGCACTTGAGACCCTAAGTCTTCCAATCATTTAGCAGATAGATGGGTGACAATGTTATGTATTGAACTAGGAAACATAAAAGACAGCCCAGTTCTCTTCTAGCTATAACTAATTCATGAAGCCTATAAGATACTTTAAGTGGTGTTTCAAGAGTTCTGGAGCTTTGGAGAGTGTTTTAGAGCAAGATTAGTAATTGATCGATAAGGCCAGCAAGATAGAATAGGTACTTGCCTGAATTCAATGTCTAACACCCCAAATGGTCCTCTGAGCACTGCCAGAGGTAATCTTTAAGCCAGGAGCTATGACAGGTGTGACCCTGAACAACCCCAGACAAACAAATGATTAGAAGCTCTTCATCAGGGGCCTATGTAGAAAGTATTTCAAACCATGAGTTTGAATGATGCTACCAAATCAGAGACTAGTAGTAAGGAGGGCCCACATTTAATCCTCTGCAAGTAAGGATTTTCCAAGGTTCATACAAGAAAGCAAGTGTGTTTTTTTAACTGTATTTTGGGAGATTTGATAAGAATTGGTTTATAGGACTAGTTTATCTTAAATGCACCACAGTGGAGTTTAATGATTTAAATGTTTTATTTGGAATTAAATGTTTTATTTGATTTAAATGTTTTATTTGGAATAATTTGATTCCTCCAAGATACATGTGTATACTTGTTTTCCATCAAGAATCACAGTGGTCTAAAGTGTGTTGATTTAGCCTGAAAAGTCATTTGATTTGCTCAGATCTGCCATCTTGACCCTACCTTTTGTGAAGATTGTTAAAAGAATTTGAGTAAGTAGACAACACAAACTGCAGCTGCTTCTAAGACAAAACAGAAGCCACACACCTGATAGCATACCTTTTTTTTCCCTTTCTGTTTTTTGGGCCCTACCTGGCGATGCGTGGAGGCTTCCCCTGGCCCTGTGCTCAGGGTACTGCTCTGTGCAGTACTGAGGGGGCTAAGCAGTGCCAGGGTAGAGCCAGGCCCTGCGCATGCAGTGTGTGCTCAGTCCTTTAGCTATCTTTCAGGCACTTATTATTATTTTTAATAATTAAAGTCATAACCCTAGGTTAAGGAAACCCCAGGGGATCACTTTGTACATTTATCTCCTGATCTGGTGCTGTCAGTGCCTCCATCGGAGCTAGAGATTGGGGACAGTGAGAGATGGTTGAACACAGCATGAAATTCAAAGACTGTATTTTGTGTTTAGTTAACTCAGCTTCATTAATTTGTTGTTGTTTTGTTTTGGGGCCACAGCCAGAAGTGCCCAGGTATTTCTCTTGTTTCTGTGTGCAGGCATTACTCCTGGTGGCATTCTGGGGACCACGTAGGGAGACAGGGTCAACTGCATGCAAGGCAAGTTCCTGCTCACTGTACTATCTCTCTGGACCATTTGAAACAAAGAAACACTAAATACCTGTCATAAGAAAAGTCTTTTATTTTAGAGCTAGTGGAAAAAAGAGAATGTTTTGAATTCATTCTACTCCATCTATGACTATTACTCACGGTTTTGTGACAGAAACTCCCCAGTGGTGTCCTGTACCTGTTGTGCAGAAATTGCTAAGTCCACGGTGGAGGTTCATTCTGCGGGGATTTCCACGGGTTCCTTTGAGGATTGTTATTCTGGAATTAGGGGAGAGTGAAGGGGAGAAGGGATTGGACTGATAGTTCAGTGGGTAGGGTACTTGTCTTGCACATGTGTGACCTGAGTTGAATCCCCAGCATTCCATATGGTTTCCTGAGCCTGCCAGGAGCAGTCCCTCATTAGAGAGTCAGGAGTAAGTCTCGAGCACAGCCTGAAGTGTCCCCTAAATCACTGTCACTGTATCACTGTCTTCCCGTTCATCATCGATTGGCTCGAGTGGGCACCAGTAACATCTCCCTATGTCCTGTCTCATGCTAGTAGAGCCCAAGGACATCTGCTTGCTCCAGGAACATAAAGAGCCTCAAACCATTCCATGAGCTCATGGGAATGAGGTCTAAAATTGTTACTGGTATTTGGCATATCAAATATGACACGGGTAGCTTGCAAGGCTCTGCCGTGCGGGTAGCATACTCTTGTAGTCATCTCTAAACCCAGCATTTATTGAAGCCGGGCTGTGGTAGGCTGGTCTGCTGGGTGGAGTTCTGATGAGAGGGAAGTCCCGATGTGAAAAATGGAGGCCCTCATGGAGTGGGGGGTCATCTGGCTTGTTGCAAGGCTCTGCTGGGGTGGCGGGCCAGGGTTAGAACCCGCCATCCCTCCTGGGTGCCTCGTGAGTGGCTGGGCACAGGGAGAGTCAGTAGTAGCTCAGTAGTAGCCAGTAGTAGCCCCTAAATCAATGCTCAGACAAACAACTCACTCCTTCCACCCCACCCCCACCCCCAAATAGGAACGGTTCCTTAATTTTTTGCTTTTGGTTTAGGCTATTCCAGTTGATCAAATTGAACTGTCTTCTGGGCCCCAGAACAGTTCTGTAACTGACACTACAATTGTTTACTGCTTAAAAAGTCCCTCAGACTTTTTCAAAAGCATGTGAAGATATTAACGTCTTTAAGCCCGTAAACTTTTGTCATTTAAGGATAGATCTTGAAATTTTGACAGATTAAAACAATAGTCTTTTGTGACTTGAAAAATTAAAATTTTCCTTCTAAAAATATATTCATCTAATTATACTTGAGTGTTAGTCTTGGAAAATTTATGATGACTGTGACGTGAAGTGGGAACTGATACTTGCTTATTTGTGGATTTCTTTTCATGTTGATGCACTGTCTTTGTGTTCTCTCCGTTCCTTTCTTACTGTCTGTCTCTCATATACTCACCCATGTACAGTCACATGGCCCCAAAGTAAGACTCAGACAATTTAACCCTTTGTTCTCATCTATTGTGGCATAAGATTAAAATATTCACCCAGATACTTTTTCTGCCTGTCTTAATGTGTTGGCTTAATGTGTAGGCATGTTTTCTGCCATAAGTTCTTGACAACTGACTGACAACAGCTATCAACAATCATTCTTGGGGTAGAGAGATAGGAGGGGGTAAGGTGCCAACCCCATTAGGGTCTTGGTGTCAAATGGTAGCCAGCTACAATGCTGGAGGCTCCTGGTGTTGTTTGCAGTCTCAGGCTTCCGGAAATGCCAGCCTGGTTGGCTAAGAAATACTGAGCCCCTGAGCAGGACCAGCAGAGGCCAGTCCCCTCCAAATTATTTCAGGTGGAGTGACCATATAATTTGCCAACCAAAGGAGAATTTTTTTTTTCTTTTGGGTCACACCTGGCAATGCTCAGGGGTTACTCCTGGCTCTGCACTCAGGAATTTCTCCTGGCATTGCTCCAGGGACCATATGGGAATCCAGGGATTGAACCCAGGTCGGCTGCGTGCAAGGCAAATGCCCTACCCGCTGGACTATCGCCGGCCCCCTAAAGGAGAATATTTTTTCAGTGTAAAAGGTAGCCATGGCACTGTGTTGGGGAGGGGTGGGAATGGGATTGGGGGTGGACTACATTTATCAAAGCTGTTCAAATTGGCTGTCCTGAACCGAGCAACTTATTCAGTCCTCTCAACTTCTAGATGCTACTTTTAGATGGTAGCTTACTTTTGGTCCCAAGTGTCTCCTATTTTCCTCCATGATATTTTGTTACCTATCAAAAATAGTGAGAAAAATAGAGATTTTTCTCTGCAAATGGTCCTCAGAATACAGTTCTGAATGGAGTTATAAAGATCTATCAATCAACTCTTTCATATCCCATTTCTGCAGAATTGATCTATTCTGACCCATCTCATGTTATATCTTTTGGTTCCGTTTAGTATCTATACCTCATTACACACTTGAGTAGCTATTTAATCTTGCACAAACACCCATATGGGGAGGTTTGAAACCTGGCACAAGAGATAAAGGCAAGTAATTACTATCCACACTTAACATTTTATCTTCTTGCCATTTAAAAGCTTTTATAGAAGTACTGATAATCTGGGTGATTAAATAGCTGGTTTCTCCATTCTTCGGATGTATTTTTATGGTCTGAATTCAACAAAAACTTAGGTTTTAAAAGTTATAGCTACAATATCATTTAAAGCCTGGAAATACTTTATCATACTCATGGAAAAAGATGGATTCATATAAAATGAAAAATAAAAACATTGTAGACAGAAAACTTTACTACATATAGACTCAGCTCACCTTTGTGAGCTGACAAGGTAGGTAAAACTATGAACTATTTTTCTAAAAAAATAGCTAAGGATGATACAATGATGCCTGATTTCTTCTAAAAAACATCATGAGGGGCCCGAGCGATAGTACACCAGGTAGGGTGTTTGCCTTGCACTTGGCCAACCAGGTTTGATCCCTGGCATCCCATATGGTTCCCCTAGCACCTCAAGGAATAATTCCAGAATGCAGAGCTGGGAGTAACCCCTGAGTGTTGCTGGGTGTGACCCAAAAAGCAAACAACAACAACAAATTAGGATACTTAGATACATTAAGTAGGTTTAAAACATTCTCTCTAGCATCATTTCAGAATACTGTTGAGTAAGTCCAGTATTGCGGTGGAAAGTACATAGAAGTCAGATATTCTGTGGCAGTACTGATTCTCCCATTAGTTAGCTTTATGCTCTTAAAAAATCACTTTCTGGGACACCTCCTGCTCGCTTTTGTTACATATTTCATTAATACTCAAATGGCATATTGGTAGGAGTTAGCCACAATGGCGGCAACAAACTGGCCAGTAGCGTGCACTTTCTCCATTTTATTATTTTCGTTTTACTTTATTTTGTTTACTTTATTATTTTAGTTTTACTCCCCCAGATTCCACACCGGGGTCTCACTGAGACTAACCATCTCAGTTCTGGGCTTATCTTACCCCCTGGGAACCAGCATCTGCATGTAGAAACGGATCTGGAATGACAGAAAAAAGGAAGAGGTAGGGAGCAGCACACTCGTGGCCCGAGACTGTGGGGTTTATTGGGGTTTGCTGGAAGCAGCTGGCATGGGGGAGTTGGGAGGCGAGGGCCTTGACTTTCTATGCCCTATCAGAAATTCTGCCTCCTCTTCATCTCCTACTCCCTAGGCCCAGGAGGCTGGGAAATTACAGCTCAATCAGCCTCTTTTGAAGACTGAAATCTAAACCTGGGAAAGTGCTTCTCACATCTGGGCAAGTGAGGAGTTTGTATTCTAGTGTTTTTGCTGAAGAACAAAAAGATGGCATACATCTAGAAAATTAAAAATGCTATTTGTATGCTAGAGAGATAGCATAGTGGTTAAGGCATTTGCTTTACAGGGGTCTAACCCGGGTCCATTTCCTGGTACCACATAAGTTCCCTTGAGCACCACCAGAAGTGATCTCAGCACAGATCCAGAAGCCTTGAGGGCTGCCAGGTGAGGGCTTCCCAAACAAAACAAAGAAAGGAAAAGAAATAATATCATTTGCATTTTGCAGAAAAATATTGGTAATATGCTTTTTATAAAGCACAGTGCTGTAAATGTATATGCACAAACATCTATGTGCACACATATTATAGCATAAACAGAGCAAATATTGTTTTTTTTTTTTTTTTTTTTTGCTTTTTTGGGTCACACCCAGCGATGCTCAGGGGTTACTCCTGGCTCTGCACTCAGGAATTACTCCTGGCGGTGAAACAGAGCAAATATTGAAAAGTATATTACAAACTGTTTACTTTTTTGGGCTGGAGAGATAGTTCAACGGGCAATGAGCTTGCCTTGCAAGAAGCCTGCTTTGGTTCATTCCATGGCATCCTTTATAGTTTCCAGAGCCCCAGCAGTGACTTCCAAGCACCACGCCAGGACAAAGGCCTGAGCACCATTGGTTATGACCCCAAATCAAACAACACCAATAACACACACACTCACACACACAAACCCAAAACTGCTCGCTATTTCATTCATTCATTCATTCATTCATTCATTCATTTATTTATTTATTTATTGTTTTTTGTGTCACACCCGGCAATGCTCAGTGGTTTCTCCTGGCTCTGCACTCAGGAATCACGGTGCCTGGGGACCATATGGGATGCCGGGGATCGAACCCAGGCCGGCTTGGGCCGGCCGCGTGCAAGGGCAACGCCCTACCTGCTGGGCTATCGCCCGGCCCTGCTTGCTATTTTAAACATAAGGAAGATGAGTCTGCAAGTCTGCAAATTTGCTAGTTATCCTTTAGAAGCTTCTGTATTATCTTTGTCAAACTAGTTTTTTATTTGCAACTCACACAGCGAGGTTTATTTCCAGCTAGCTGAGGTCCAAGAGTCCACACAACGCAGTGAGTTTCAATCAAGACTGTCAAACTAGTTCTATAGAATTGAAAGTAATCTATAGAAAAAAAAATTATAGAGAGTTAAAAAAAACTGGGGACAGACAGACAGAACAATGTGTGGCACTTGTTCTTGCACATGACTGACCCAGGTTCATTTCCTAGCACCACATATAGTTCGCAGAGCCTTGCCAGAAGTAATCCCTGAGGGCAGAGGCCTGAGCTCTGCTGAGTGTTGCCCCAAACAAAGCAAAAAATCTAATATATATAAAATTAAAAATACTGGTTGACAATCACTTGATCTCTTGATCACTTGATATCCCGTTATTCATCATTTTGCTCGAGCGGGCACCAGTAACATTTCCATTTGACCCTATCATGTGACAGTGTAGCCCAATGGCATCTGGTTGCTTCAGGAATACGAGCCTCAAACCATTCATTCAGGGTCTTTTTTTTTTTTTTTTTTTTGCTTTTCGGATCACACCCAGCAGTGCTCAGGGGTTACTCCTGGCTCTGCACTCAGGAATTACTCCCTGGCGGTGCTCGGGGACCATATGGGATGCCGGGGATTGAACCCGGGCAGCACAGGCCAGCCACGTGCCAGGCAAACGCCCTATCTACTGGACTATTGCTCCGGCCCCTCATATAGGGTCTTGATGAAGAAGTCTGACCATCTTGTAAGTGGGTGGCCACATGATTTTGACATCTCGTGGGAGCCAGATGGTAACGGCTCTAGTCCAGTGGTCATCTCCAAATCGCGTTACATGTCCAGCCCATCTGATTTTCAATGCTTTTTTTTTTTTTTTTAGCATATTTCACCTGCTGTACTATAGAGCTACTGAAAATACACAATTCTGGGGCTGGGATGTAGTTTAGTGGTAGAGTTGTGGGCCTTGAATGCATAAAGACTTGATCTTAATCAGTTCCAGCACACACAAAAAGCAAAACAGAACAAGAAATCATGTCAGTTCCTTAATTCTCTCGTTCCCACCTCTGACAATAAAAGAGTGGATGATTCAATGATTTTTAGTATGTCAGATATGTGATTTCACTACCATAATTAAGTTTGGGCAAAACCTAGTAACAATTATGGACCTCAATTCCATGACCTGAAGAATGGTTTGAGGCTCTTCCTGTCCCTGGAGCAAGCAGATGCCCTTGGGCTACACTTGCTTGTGACAGGACTATGGAGATGTTACTGGTGCCTGCTAGAGCAAATCAATGAACAATGGGAAGACAGGGACAGTGATTTCCTTCATCCCAAAGAGAGACTGTCTAGGTTCAGAGCCATAGTAGAGGGTTTGCCTTGCATACAGTCAACCTGGGTCCAATCCCCCATATCCCATATGGTACCCTGAGCACCTCCAGGATAATTCTTGTGTGCAGAGCCAGGAGTTACCCCTGAGCATTTTGGGTGAAACACCAAAAGCCAAAAACAAACAAACAAAAAACAAGCCCTCTAACTTTAGGGCATGCCATCATCCTTCTATATCCCCACTTCCTGAATTCTCGGCAACTACTAATATACTTCCTGTCTTTAAAATTTTGCTTATTTCACAAAAATGATTTCATTAATGTGAAAAAGAGGGGTTCGACAAGGTGATACCATTTCACCAAAACTCTTCAACGCCACCCTCGAGAACATCATGCAACAATTAGAATGGGAAGGAATGGGAGTGAAGATAGATGGTCGACAAATACACCACCTCAGCTTCACTGATGTCATCGTTCTAATAACACCAAACATTACCCAAGCGGCACAAATGATGGCTGACTTCGACCGAGAATGTGGAAAGATAGGTCTACAGCTGAATCTAAAAGAAAACAATGTTTATGAAGAATGAACTAGTTCCAGAGGCCCCATTCACTCTCAATGGAACAAACATCTCTGAATGCAGCAGTTATGTGTACCTAGGTCGAGAAATCAACATGATGAACGACCTAAAACCTGAGCTGCGCGAGGAGAAAGAGAGCAGCATGGAATGCCTTCAAAGGCATCGAAGAAATAGCTAAAAAGGACAAAGAACCTCCGGCTCTGGGCACATCTCTTTGACTCCACCATTCTCCCTGCATTAACATATGCCTCAGAGACCTGGGCCCTACGAAAGCAGGATGAGAATGCTATTCAGGTTTCCCAGAGAGGAATCGAAAGAGCTATGCTTGGAATATCACGCTTCACTCAAGTGAGAGAAGGAATCCGGAGTTCTGACTTCCGTCGCTATTCCAGAATCAGGGATGCTGTCTCATTTGCCAAGGCATCAAAAATCAGATGGGCTGGACATGTAATGCGATTTGGAGACAACCGCTGGACAAGAGCTATTACCGACTGGATCCCACGGGATGTCAAAAGATCATGTGGCCGCCCACCTACAAGATGGTCAGACTTCCTTGTAAAGACCCTGAAGGAACGGTTTGAGGCTCTTCATATTCCTGAATCAACCAGATGCCATTGGGCTACATTGGCACGTGATAGGGTCCAATGGAAATGTTACTGGCTCCCGATCGAGCAAATTGATGAATAACGGGATTCAAGTGATCAAGTGAAGTGATCACAAAAATGAAATTTTTTCACATGTAGTTCTTCATGATAGATTTTTTTTATTTAGGTAAAGTTACACTTTCAAGGTTTATTTTTTATATTGTATGTAAATACAATCCATTTTGCTATGGTAATATAATATTCCAGCGTGTAATAAACCACATTTTATTTGCCTGTTAGTTTAGAGATATTGGGTTATTTTCACTTTGGGAATATTAAAAATAAGGCTGTTATATTAAGCACAGACTCATAGTCACTCTTTCCTCTGTGCACCACAACTAAGTATATGACCACTGGACATCACCACAACTACATGGGGAAGGGGATTGTCGGGGAACGGCGCCGGGGTCCCTGAGAGTGTCAGGACAGAGGTTGTCTTCTACCTCCGAGGACGCCGGGAGAACAGATGAAAACTCACGAGTCCGGTGCAGTTCCAAAAATGGCTTTTAATAGTACAAAAGCTCTTCCACAGCAATCCAATATAATGAACAAACTCTAGCTCTGGTCCAAACTTAGACCATACAAAAGAGCCTAAGTCTCCCACCAAAGAGAGAGGATGTCACCCGAGCTGAGTCCTACTCAGAAGGAGCGAAAGGCCAAAGAGCAAAAGGCCAAAAGCCAAAAGCCAAAAGCCGCAGGGAGCCAATAGCTGAAGGCTGAGGAACCAAAAGGCAAAAGGTGAAGGGGCCTCAAGTCAGCCCCTTATATACACCAAAGTAATCCAATCGGGAGGTTGCCATGCCAACAAAGAACCCTAAACAGAGTGTAGTGCCACACCCTATTGCAGGTATAAACAAAGGTTACACCAAGGACTAATCCCGAGATTATCTCTTATGTAAAACACTGGAGAGAGGGGGGCTGATATAAAGTAATACATCTTAACTTCACTGAGCTTCATGTAATCTAGATGGTACCCACAAGGTCCTTATTATTATCTGCACCAGGGTGATTCTGAGTATCTTGTTCTCATGTACTGAAAGGGTCATACTCGCCTGCTTAGAGCAAACTAGTATGATCCTTCCTATAGTCTTCCTTTAGTCTCAGCGTAGCCAGGGTGGTAGTCTCCTGGTAAATTCTAACTGTCCCACGCTGGGTGCAGTGGGAATAAAGAGGAGCTGTGCCCAATCTAGAAAACATAGAAGTCTTAGTAGATGTATAAGTCAGAAGTTATTCAATCAAGGTGACTTCTATAACTGCCACACCCTCTAGCAGTGTTTACATAGAAGAGAGATCTCATTAGAATGAACCTTGGCTTAAATAAGATTAAGCTGGGAGTGAGCAAAACAACAAAACTCCCAGATTAGCTAAACATGTCCTCCAACAGGGGATGGCACAGGAATGTTAGTGTGCTATGAGTATATCAGTGACTTTCTGTCTGGACATGTTCTCATTTCTATTCGGTTGAAATCTAGTGGAAGAATTGCTGGACCATATGTTCTCCCTGTCTTTAACAATGTGTAACTATTACGATTTTGCAAACTGCTTACAGAATTTTATATTTCCACCTATAGTGTATGAAGGGCCTTCACATGTTTTCACAGTTTTTCACATTTTCTTTAATACTCATTATTACTCATATTTTATAACCATCCCAGCGAATGTGAAATGGTATGCTTTTATAGATTGCTTTACATCTCTCTGACAATTAATGATCCTGTTTTAATTACAACCAGGTGAGTATAATATTCAAGAGTAAGCAAAATTTCTGTGAATTTCTAAGGTGAAAGAATTTCTTATTTGGGATGGCATGCTTTAGGCAAGACTAGGTCCTCTCTGGGCATGTATTTATTGTGCTGCATCATTGAAATCACTGCGGTAAAAAACATTCAGTACATGAACTCCGATGGCACCACATGACATAGTATTATCTTTTTTAAAGTAAGGCACTGTGACTTGCAAAGCTTTCATATAGAGTTTCAGGCATACAGGGTTCCAGCGCCAGTCATCCCACCAGTAAGAATTTCCTTTTCGCCAATGTTCCGGGTTACCCTCCAGCCGTCAACGTACCTACATCTTGAGGACCACCTAATGCTTTTTTCAGTTGAAGTAATGATGGATGATGTTATGTGAGTTTCAGGTATACAGCTTTAAAAATCAACATGGTATACCATCAAAATAGTTATTTTGCACTATTTACTTCCCAGTACTTAATTCCTGCAGCATTCAATTTCCTCTTTGTAATCAAGAAATATTTTGCTCTAACTCTTTCTTCAAATTGGAACGTTCTTTACAGTATTTCCAATGAACTGGTTGTTTTTCAAGCCAGCTGTGAACATTTACAGCAAATACTAAATTCCACTCGGCTTCAACCTGAACTTTTTTCTCTGACTCTGAGACTAACCTCTCTAAATGGCACTTAATCACCTTTTATCTTGAATCACAGCTTGGTTTTGTTTCTTTTTGTGTTTCTGATCATGCTTAATTGCTCATGAGAACATTTATCTTGGGAATTTGAATACAGAAAGGACATTTTTTTTTTGTATTCTCTGCTGGAGCTAGCCAGGCATAGGAGTGAGAAATATGACTATAAGAAATATAAATTGGTCTATTTTCAGGTTTCTGGTAAATATCATTTATGGCAGAGATAACCAAACACATACACTAAACTATATGCTAACGTGATACATTTTCCTCCAAAAATGATTTGGGCAAGATGTCCATTTTTAAATGAACACCAACACTTTCATTAATCAAACTTAAACACTTTTTATATGAAGCTTTATATTTAGGGTTTTGGGGGCAGACACCCAATGATGCTCAGGGGTTACTCCTGAGTTGGCACTCAGGCATTATTCCTGGCCATGCTTGGGGGATCATTTGGAATACTGGGGATCAAACTCCTACCCACTGCATTCTCTTTCCAGTCCCTGTATGTAGTTTTAATAAATACTCACATAAGACATGGAAAAGAGACTGCTGCCACTTATTTGCTCTCCTAGCAAGAAGCAACAGGAACACATGGACATGGTCTTCCTGGGATAGCCATCGCAGGAAGCCTGTTCTTGGAAGTACAGTGCAGCCCTGAGTCACTCGGTGTTGAATTTTCTTTTTTCTCTTCAGATAACAATTAGATTTTATCCATTGTGCTGGACAATGCTTTGCACATCAACAGACAATTTCCTAAACCCAAAGAAGATAGCAGAGGTTTGTTTCCTTTCCTTTATGAGAACGTTTATTTTTCTTCTTCCTTTTGGCTTCCTGATGCTGTGCCACCAGATTTCCTCATCTCTGGTGGCATATTCTGTGTTGGTCTCACTAATATTCCCGGAGAGATTATTGATCTCAGCACACCTCATGCTTAGAATAATGATCCCAAATCATTTCCTTTAATGAAGGTATGTGGGGGGGGGGCGATGATTTTGGTCGCACCTGGTTATACTCTGGGCTTACACCTGGCTCTTGCTGGGAGATCACGCCTGTCAGTGCAGGGGGACCCTGTATTGTGCTGGGAATTGAACCTGAGTTGGCCAAACTAAATACGTAAGGCAAGCACCTTAACCCCTTTTCCATCCTAATGTTTTAGACATGCATGTTCAAAAGTTTTTTTTTTTTCTTTTTTTTTTGGGTCACATCCAGCTCTGCTCAGGGGTAATTCCTGACTCTGCACTCAGGAGGTTCTTGAGGGATCATGTGAGATGCCGGGAATTGATTCCAGGTCAGCCGTGTGCAAGGCAAACGTCCTCCCTGCTGTCCTATTGCTTCGGCTTTTCAGAAACTATTTTTGAACTCCTCTGGGAAACCTTGTATTTCCTCCACATGTCCTTTACATTGACTTAATGACTTATTCATACCATTACTTTGTAGTTTATCAATGGAAATTTTACTTTAGATTGCTTACTTTAACTTTGCCTTTGCCATTGACATAGCAGTACACAGTTTTCCCTGTACAAATAATTTTATCTCAATTAACTCCTACTTTAATGTGGGAATTCTCCTTACGATTATTGTTTGTGATTCACTGTCACTGTCTTCCCGTTCATCATCGATTGGTTCAAGCGGGCATCAGTAACATCTCCATATGTCCTGTCTCATGCTAGTAGAGCCCAAGGGCACTGTCATGGGAATGAGGTCTATAATTGTTACTGGTATTTGGCATATCAAATACGACACAGGTAGCTTGCCAGGCTCTGTCGTGCGGGTAGCATACTCTTTGTAGTCATCTCTAGGGCAGCTCCTGGGCGGGTCCACCAGGCTCGGACAAAATGGAGAGGTAAGGGCCAACCCGGTTCCATCTGACCAATTCCGGTGATTCCCGCTTCTGGGAGCTGCCTACCTGGGTTCGAACTAGTTTTGCTCTGTTAATCTGGTGTTGAGGTAGCATCCCTCCCGGGCGGGCTGATATGCTGCAGTGTCTGGACAGTGAAGGTGGCAGCTAGTGTGGGTGAGCAAGTTTCATCCGGCTGCTCCCAGGAACCCCAGAGGTGATGGGCCCCACTCCCAAAACCCATCTGTCCTCCTGGGGGCCCCATGGTCAGCTGAGCCTGGGGAGAGCTGAGTTCCAGCTTCTCCGGCCATATTTGAGGCTCTGCATGCTATGGCTGGTCGCCCCAGGGCAGCTCTCTTGCAGTCATCTCTAAATCCAGCATTTATTGATGAAGTAATGCGGCCGCTTGCGCGTCGCGTGAGCTGGGCTGTGATAGGCTGGTCTGCTGGGTGGAGTTCTGATGAGGGGGAAGTCCAGATGTGGAAAATGGAGGCCCTCATGAAGTTGGAGGGTCGTCTGGCTTATTGGGAGGCTCTGCTGGGGTGGTGGGCCAGGGCTAGAACCTGCCATCCCTCCTGGGCGCCTCGTGAGCAGCTGGGCACAGGGAGAGTCAGTAGCAGCTCTGCCCCATGTCTGTGAGTCTCTGGATCAGCATACCTGAGCCGGATTTAAAAAAAAGACTGCTGCAGGGTGTATCTCGATGAGCTGGGCTGTGATAGGCTGGTCTGCTGGGTGAAGTTCTGACGAGGGGAAGTCCAGATGTGGAAAATGGAGGCCTTGTTGGAGTTGGGGGGTTGTCTGGCTTGCTGCGAGGCTCGGCTGGGGTGGCACGCCAGGGCTAGAACCTGCCATCCCTCCTGGGTGCCTCGTGAGCGGCTGGGTACAGGAAGAGCCAGTAGCAGCTCTGCCCCATGTCTTTGAGTCTCTGGATCAGCATACCTGAGCCAGATTTAAAAAAGACTGCTGCACGGAAACACCGTCCCTACTTTTATGTTCATAGCAGCATTATTCACAATAGCCAGAATCTGGAAGCAACCAGAGTGCCCGAAAATCGATGACTGGATAAAGAAGCTTTGGTGCATCTACACAATGGAATACTATGCAGCTGTTAGGAAAAATGAAGTTATAAAATTTGCCTATAAATGGATGGACATGGAGAAGATTATGTTGAGCGGAATTAGCCAGAAGGAGAGAGACAGATACAGAATGACTGCATTTATTGCATAACATAAATATATATGTACATATTATGATACCAATATCCAAGGTCAAGTGAAACATATATCAGGAGGTCTTGTTAAAGGTGGAAATTATCACAAACGTGTGGGAGTCAGAGGCTAGGTAAGACAGAAAATGGAACAGTGTGCTAACAATTGTCGAGGGTACTAATGCCAACCTGTGCATTAAATAGAGGCAAAAAAGATACACATGACAACCCTTTAATGTATGTTCTGTAATCACATAGTCTGGAGGGGAAGGAAAAGAGAAAGAGAGAGAAATGGAAAGAAATAAAGAACCTGCCATGGAGCAGGGCTGGGGGCGGGGAGGGTACCGGGGACTTTGGTGGTGGGAGATGGGCACTGGTGGCGGGATGGGTGCTGGAACACTGTATGACCAAAACCCAAATATGAACTTTTTAATTGTATATCTTTGTAATTGTAAAAATAAAAAAATTAAAACAAAAAAAGACTGCTGCAGGGTGGATCTCGATGAGCCAGGCTGTGATAGGCTAGTCTGTTTGTTATTATCCTACTGAAATTTGGCTCTATCATTGACAATTAAGTAAATCCTAGATAAATAATCTTGTAATCCAGATAAAAAATTCTAATTCTAACAGTAAAAGTTCTGTTCAGACATGATACTGACCTATCCCACAGCGACAGGCTGAAAATGGGTCCTGAAAATGGGTCCTGAGTGTCGACCCCGGCGGTCTCAACAAAGTCCCAACAGCCAGAGACCACCACTTGCAATCGCAGCTATTTCCCAGGCTGGACTCCGCTTCTGGAAGGAGCCCCATCCATGAGAGAAGCCGTTTTTCAAACTCAGGTATGCGGATCACCTGTGGTTGATTCCTGCTGATTTTTTTTTTTCTTTTTTTTTCCTTTTTGGTAACACCCCAAGGTAAGGAGTGCTTCTTCTCTAAAACTCCCGGGGGCTCGGGGGACCATATGGGATGCCGCGGGATTGAACCCGGGCTGGCACAGGCCGGCCGTGTGTAAGGCAAACGCCCTACCCGCTGGGTTATCGCTCCGGCCCCCCTGCTGACTTTCTTGGAGCTGGGATTTGGACCCCTCCCCCAAGCCCCACCCTTCAGAAGGTCACATGGCTGCACCCAGAGCGCCTCCCAGCGTCATTGCAGCTTCACTGCAGCCGTAGTTCAGACACACATTTAGAAGTCTCCAGGGGGAGCAACAAACGGCAGACAAGATACCAGCCTGGGGCCCCTCTGCAACCACCTGAATTCTCAAAAAAAAGAAAAAAAACAGTGTGTAGGCACATTTCTACTCTGTAAGAACATAGCAGTAATTTCTTATACATGGGGAGATCAGATAGCCCAATGGGTCCAGGTTAAGATTTAATAATCCCTATTAACCTTTT